>JARYHS010008075.1:28167835-28292494 GCA_031002005.1 Vandiemenella viatica
GCAAAATCTAATCGTACGAACGACTACTTTAATATAATGACTAATTTCTTGCGCGTTATGGTGCACCTGTTCACGAAAAGCCAGGATCGTCCAAAGAAAACAACGATCATCTTTGTTTTTAACATTGACAATTGCTTTCTTTGCTTGGATATCGGATGGCAGTGCTATAAATGAAGAGCCCCGAAACAGTGGTTCGTATTTAGCTACATGGATGTCGAGGGACTTAATTTGATCGAGGCATTTGCTACTATCCTGGTCCTGGAATTCACTAAATCTCTTCTTGATATCTTGAAACACATAGACTTCATAGCACTCTTCCAGGGAAGCGCTTAATGTGAGTTCGCGCATCTTGGGCATAAAACAAATACGGCTGACGTTAGTGACATTGTTCTTCTGAATTTGGAAAAGGCAATCCAACACCACCTGGCATTTTATAGCCGGTGTTGAAGGATTGTGAATAATCGCGAAATTTGATCATTAAAAATTTTGAAACATGCTCTAATATAATTACCAGGATCTTTAAAATTTTCAGTATTTACAACAGTGATGTGACGTAACCTATTCCCGTAATCACTTGCCCTGATAGTTGGCTTTAAGCGCGTAGCATCCGGCTTACCTGTTTTTTCCCCACCCTCATTAACGCCGGACCTGGTCGCTTGAGTGTTGGGCAGCCACTGGGAGGATGGTTCGTCTGTCGCCCAGAGAGCTTCAATCGGCGATAGAGTAGCAAGCAGCTTATCCTCCAATGGTTCTGCCCACGCGCTGGTGCTTGGCTGCGGTACGTCTGCGATGGTAGGAATGCCCCACAACGCTTCCAGGTCCGGCGGCGACATATATACATCTGCAACAAAAAAAATAGTCAGATTTCATGGTTAAAAGTCTAAGAGATAAAATAAGAAAAAGTAGAAGAAATACCTTACCTGCCATTTTAATCCTTTTAGATGGTCCTTCATCATCATCATCACTCATCCTTTTTTTTTGGAGGGGCCCCGAGGAACCATGTTGACCTATAACAAAATAAATTTTAGTTAGACAAGGAAAAGAAACAGAGAAACACTCAATCAAAAAAAAAATCTAAACACTTACCAACAAAGATGTCCCCAGGCTGATTGGAATCATGTTCATGGCAATCTGTGGAAAAAAAATCATCTTTTACTGCACAGCCAAAAGGTTTAAAGTAATTCAGTTAAGAAAATATTTTTTTTATACTTACAATTGGCAAAATACCTCGCCAGCTCAGAGGATGCATTAACACCGCTAGCTGAAGCATTTACAGGCTCTACAACAGAAAAAAATTTTTTAGATGGTTACAGAAAAAATTAAATTTAGTAACAAATAAGAATATATCTATAGTACTTACCCCTTGCAAAATCATTGTCCGAAAAATTAGTTTCAGCCAGATAGTCACTAGCATTCACAGGCTCTACAACAGAAAAAAAATTAAAATTTTAGTTGGTTACAGAAAAAAAATCAAACAAGAATATTATCTACAGCAAGAAATATATAGTACTACTTACCCCTTGCAAAATCATTCTCATTCAAGCATGAAGTGGAGATCACTGCGCTAGCTGACTCACTAACAGGCTCTAAAACAGAAAAAAATAATTTTTTTTAGTAGCAATCAGACGAACGAGAAGTTAAAAAAATTAATTACAGTCAAATACATACATCCAGCAAAAGTGTATCGCAACACCAGCTCCGGAGTTGAGACAACTCGTGGTTCTACAATAGAAAATAAATTATAGTATGAAACATGGGAATATATACTGAAAAAATATATTAATTTATTTCAGCAAAACTTACCACTAAATAGTGACGATATCGCAGGTAGATCTGAAACAGAGAAGAAGAAAAAAAGTAGTTTCAATAGTTTAAATTAATCCAACTAATAAAAATAAAAGCAATTTCACTTACAGATTGTGAAGAAATTATCCACATCTGCGGCAGAGAGCACCGGCAGTTCTAGAAAAAAAAAGAAATACTAAGTATCACTGGTATACAAACACGCATGATAATTTATTATTTAAAGTCACTTAACATTACCTGAAGCAGACTGAGAATGTTCCATGGTGGTGTAGTGACGATCTAAGCGCAACCAGCAACTGAAGGACAATGAGGCCTGGCCCATACCGGTGGGGTGTCTCAATCATGGCGCGCGCAAACAGCTTGCTTAACAGGACGCTAGCCCGCGTGGCACATTTTTCGCAATGGTTAATGGATATCAAACATAGATAACTTTCTGTATGTGTGTTGAAACATTTCGCAACGGCTAATGGAGAGCAGGCCAGAGCAGTGACAAATATTTGTAAGTTTCACCGAGACCAAAATGATGCATGCCACGCCATCTACCAGTCAGTCAAAGAACTAACGGGGGCTGCCATCTAGCCGCCGATCGGTGAACTAACGGTCCAGCGCAAGCCCGCCTGGTGCTGCACCCCCAGCGGCCGGCCAAAGAACTAACGTGTGACGTCATACGACCTTGGACGCCATTGGCTGATTCAAAAGCCCGCCGGAGGGGAGGGGAGGGAGGTCCCCCCACCACTTCATGACGTCATGGGTTTTCCCGGTTTCTGGCTTGAGTCGGCCTTTTCCTCCTACTAGCTAAATTTGATACCGTGATAATTCAGCTACCTGGACGTCATGGGATCGTTGCTTTTCTTCTCGTTAATAGTGAACACTTAAACATCTCAGATTCTACGTGCGGTGAAGTGAACGCGGTCGGTAAATAAATAAACAATAAATTCAGTTTCGTTTGAAAAAAAATATCATTTATCTATAATTATTTATCCGCAGTTAAGAAATACTGTCCATAACATCCAGTTATTTAAGTGTTGTGCTTACCTCATACGACATATGCATTTTTAATGTAAATATCTCCTAAAACTACTAACTTGATTTTAGTCATTCTTATGAAGGATTTCTGTTAATCTCAGTAGTGCCTAAACCTTCCCGTGAGCCCACACCCCGGACCAAAACACCCCATGTATTCCTTATGGACGACGGAGTGAGCCCACTTCCCCCCCCCCCCGTGGCTAATTGAATTATGGAGGGGAGCCGAGAAACTAATTGAATTAAGGAGGGGAGCCGAGAAACTAATTGAATTAAAATAGGGGAGCCGAGAAACTAATTGAATTAAGAAGGGTAGCCGAGGAACTAGGGGAGCCGAGAAACTAATTAAATAATCCAATAAGCGACTACAATCTCATCTGTAACCTCAGATTGATCTTATAATAACAATAAGCGACTGTGTGACTCATGTCTGCCTCTATGACAGCTGCAACCTTCCCGATGTATGAATCACCACGCGTTCAATCGATACATTCACACGCACCCGCGTATTAAGGAGGGGAGCCGAGAAACTAATTGAATTAAGGAGGGGAGCCGCCGCTCCGCCCTGGCGCACAGCTGCGCCACACCCGGAAGCCATTAATTATCGCGACCCCTCGCAGGCGGCGCCGTGCACGTGTGCTACAGCCCCTCCCGGAAAACATTTATCATCGCGGGCGCAGTCTTTCCACGCCAAGCGCTTCCCACGCGGAGATTAATGCCGCAAACAATAAGCGACTGTGTGACTCATGTCTCCCACTATGACAGCTGCAACCTTCCCGAAGTATGAATCACCACGCGTTCAATCGATACACCGCGTTTCGTGTCACCCAAGCCAAGTGACTCATGTCTCCCACTATGACAGCTCTATGACAGCTGCAACCTTACCGAAGTATGGATCACCACGCGTTCAATCGATACATTCACACGCAATGAAATCTTTCTGCTGCAGGGGAGCCGAGGAACTAATAAAATTATGTAGGGGAGCCGAGGAACTAGGGGAGCTGAGGAACAAATTAAATTAAGTAGGGGAGCCGAGAAACTAATTAAATAATGCAATAAGCGACTGCAATCTCAACTGTAACCTCAGATTGATCTTATTATAACAATAAGCGACTGTGTGACTCATGTCTCCCTCTATGACTCACGCCTTCAGCTGCAACCTTACCGAAGTATGAATCACCACGCGTTCAATCGATACACCGCGTTTCGTGTCCCCCAAGCCAAGTGACTCATGTCCCCCACTACTGCCTCACCTCCCACTCTTCCAATAAACGCTTGCTCCAACCCTCACTCCTCCAGTCTTGCCGTTTGTCTTGAAGCAGTAACACGTAGCTGTCTCACCATGTGTCGCCAAGTTCTATTTTTCGCATCGGTGTACCAGCTCAACGCCGCTGATTCCAAGAGGCTGACTTTGGGCTTGTCATCCCAACGTGAGTTCGAGCCTGTTGTGGTACTAGAAAAAGTTGGCTACAACAAGATTGCACTATCATTTGAAGAATGGGACGTGCTTATTCGAGAGTCGGATGCGGTGTCCAATATGTTTCCTGCCGGACGGTGTCGGGGACTATAAAAGAATACTTGCAAATGTAAAACAAGAACTAGTACTGATTCGTGCTAGGGATGACACAAATTCATACATAAAAGCCAATGCAAATCCTCAAAATAGTAAATTTAGCCTTAATAAAGTCGCGTGGGTGATACCGCACGTGCAAGTAGGTGACAGAGAGAAACTAGCTTTGCTTAAGATTGTGGAAAGTGGTAAGCCAATACGCATTCATTTCAGAAGTTGGGACCTGCTTGAATATCCAGTACTTCCTGTAAGCAAAACACAAGTTTGTACTTTGAAAACAACAACGCAACTGGAGAAACCTAGGACTGTAGTTGTGTTTTCAAACAAACAGGAAACGTAACACAGAAAAAAGTGCAGCCGAGTTTGATCACTGCCAACTCCGTAATGCCAAAGTGTTCCTGAATGAAGTAGCGTTCCTGTACGAGAAAATGAATTTAGACTTTAAGAAAAACAGAACAACCGTGCTCTATGACAAGTACGCAAGATTCAAGCAGTCTTACTATGAACATGACCGTCCCTCACCACTACTAAAACGTGAAGAATTTAATGCAACTGCACCTCTAGTTGTAATTGACTGTTCACATCAAAATGAAGCAGTTAAGACTGGACCTGTAGATATACGTATGGAATTTGATAGTGGTGAAAATTTCCCTGCCTACACGTCTGCATATTGTCTCATCCTGCACGATCGTGTTGTAGAATACGTACCTCTAACTGGTGTGGTGCGGAAGCTGGCATAAAATAGAATAGCACCCTGAAGTTCAAGCTCATTACCATGCCGACCATCTTCTTGGACGCACAGAGCTTCAAGACGAAGGACGGTACATTCATTTTCAAAGAAGTTGGTGTGTGTGTAATACGATCTTACAATATTATCGCTACACATTGCATAAGTGTATTGTCACCAAAACCTGGCTGACACAAAATTATCATGGAATACCTTGGAATACTGATGGAGTACCTTTCAGTAAATTATGTACTAATATCACCAATGAAGACGATTCAATTATTTATGTGAAAGGACGGGAGAAGGCACAATGGTTCAAAAAGATTATCAGGGAGAAGGTCTGCTACAATATAGAACATTTAGGATGTCCTCCACTACGAGAACTCAAGAAAAATAATTTGATAAAACTTTGTAAAGGACATTTATTTTGTAATGCTATATGCGCTACTGAAAATGGATTTTTAATTGCTCAATGGTGGGTGAAATAAAAAAAAACTTTCAAATTCATGCCTTTTTTTTATTATTTATCAACCACATACATCTTGTTTACAATATTCTTTACATCGTTCAATACAATTAAATTTTTATAAGCGATGACTTCACTTCTAAATTGTGCAAAGTCAATTGTAGAACTATATGAGACATGACTTGGGTGAACGTTGTCGATGTGCATATCTATTAATTTTTACACTGACGCCATATAGTAATCACACATCACTTTGTCCGCCAACTCGGTGACAAATACCTTGTAGTATGTGGAGGTGTTGTAACTCCACTTTTTCCTGACGGACAAGGATGCGGTCACTGCAGGCATTGCGTCGATGAGGTTCTGCCATGTAGACTCGGCGAGAAAGATGCCGCTGGCCGGCTCAGCACTATGCTGAAAACATAAAGTTTTCGCCCCCGACACCGTCCGGCAGGAAACAGCATGCTCACCGAGTAGAATGCTGGTCTGGCCGCCGCCGACGAACATATTGGACACCGCATCCGACTCTCGAATAAGCACGTCCCATTCTTCAAATGATAGTGCAATCTTGTTGTAGCCAACTTTTTCTAGTACCACAACAGGCTCGAACTCACGTTGGGATGACAAGCCCAAAGTCAGCCTCTTGGAATCAGTGGCGTTGAGCTGGTACACCGATGCGAAAAATAGAACTTGGCGACACATGGTGAGACAGCTACGTGTTACTGCTTCAAGACAAACGGCAAGACTGGAGGAGTGAGGGTTGGAGCGAGCGTTTATTGGAAGAGTGGGAGGTGAGGCAGTAGTGGGAGACATGAGTCACTTGGCTGGGGGACACGAAACGCGGGTGCGTGTGAAATGTATCGATTGAACGCGTGGTGATTCATACTTCGGTAAGGTTGCAGCTGAAGGCGTGAGTCATAGAGGGAGACATGAGTCACACAGTCGCTTATTGTTATAATAAGATCAATCTGAGGTTACAGTTGAGATTGCAGTCGCTTATTGCATTATTTAATTAGTTTCTCGGCTCCCCTACTTAATTTAATTTGTTCCTCAGCTCCCCTAGTTCCTCGGCTCCCCTACATAATTTTATTAGTTCCTCGGCTCCCCCTGCAGCAGAAAGATTTCATTGCGTGTGAATGTATCGATTGAACGCGTGGTGATCCATACTTCGGTAAGGTTGCAGCTGTCATAGAGCTGTCATAGTGGGAGACATGAGTCACTTGGCTTGGGTGACACGAAACGCGGTGTATCGATTGAACGCGTGGTGATTCATACTTCGGGAAGGTTGCAGCTGTCATAGTGGGAGACATGAGTCACACAGTCGCTTATTGTTTGCGGCATTAATCTCCGCGTGGGAAGCGCTTGGCGTGGAAAGACTGCGCCCGCGATGATAAATGTTTTCCGGGAGGGGCTGTAGCACACGTGCACGGCGCCGCCTGCGAGGGGTCGCGATAATTAATGGCTTCCGGGTGTGGCGCAGCTGTGCGCCAGGGCGGAGCGGCGGCTCCCCTCCTTAATTCAATTAGTTTCTCGGCTCCCCTCCTTAATACGCGGGTGCGTGTGAATGTATCGATTGAACGCGTGGTGATTCATACATCGGGAAGGTTGCAGCTGTCATAGAGGCAGACATGAGTCACACAGTCGCTTATTGTTATTATAAGATCAATCTGAGGTTACAGATGAGATTGTAGTCGCTTATTGGATTATTTAATTAGTTTCTCGGCTCCCCTAGTTCCTCGGCTACCCTCCTTAATTCAATTAGTTTCTCGGCTCCCCTATTTTAATTCAATTAGTTTCTCGGCTCCCCTCCTTAATTCAATTAGTTTCTCGGCTCCCCTCCATAATTCAATTAGCCACGGGGGGGGGGGGGAAGTGGGCTCACTCCGTCGTCCATAAGGAATACATGGGGTGTTTTGGTCCGGGGTGTGGGCTCACGGGAAGGTTTAGGCTCTACTAATCTCTAACTTCAAGTTTAAATATAAATGATTCTCGAATTGAAGTTATTACATTCTCAAGCTCCATAGAATAAAAATCAGTGGTTGTTTCTATAGCTAGTGCGACAAATATTTTCGGTATTTTTCCGCTGTAGGCTACTACAAATTGTTCTTCATTTAATATTCAAAACAAAATCTCATTGGTAACAAGATATAACCAGTAACAAATAGTTGAAAACTTGGATAGCGGGAAACATTCCATATGCAGCCGCAGCGCCTACAGGCAGGTGACGTCACTAAAGTGATCTCCAATCCCAGAGTGTTTTCTGTCACGGGACAAGAGGCAAGAAAAATTTGATTTTTATTTCGCTTTTTTTATTAAAAACAATCCATCTTTCTTTTCAAATTTAACAAAAATAGCTTCCTTAAGCATTAATCTACGCGAATGACTACAATTTGTAATATATTTTGAATACTGTCAAATAGCCTATTGGAATAATCCTGTGCAGACTTAGAATAATTTTGATTGATGGGGAAAGGTGTGGCATACCTGGTTTTGAATTGATTGAGGAATTTTCAAACTGAAAATATTGTTGATGGGGCTTGAATCAGGAGAACCAACAAAAGTTCAATTTATGAAATAAAATGGTTGGCAGGATATGTTTCCGAATGTGTGGACAAGCTCTTCGAATTTCGCTAGTCATAGCGCATAACTGTAACTGACACTAAAGGAGAACGAGGATCCAATAAATGTAAACCAATCAGAACATATTTACGGTAGACTCAAGATGTACTATCAGATCTCGCAATTTTATCTACAGAAAATAATATTGTCTAAGGGCAAATGCAAGAAAGATTGAAATATAGGTTTTTTAGTTACGATTTTATTTCCCCATTTTTTTAACTTATTAAAAACTAAGTGAATTTGACATATATGTGATTTAAGGATTGTGTACATCATAGTAGCTCAAATAAACCTTTCAAACATATAGTGTTTCTTTTTATTGTTGTTATTTCTCATTCATATCGCTGCTATCCCATTCTGAGGTTTGAGTTATTGTAAATACTATCTTTTTTCCCGCAGCTTTGTTCGAGTGGAATCCATAACGCATTTATATTCGATTCCCACGGAACTACTTTTTCGATCGGAATAAAAGTTGATAGCCAGTACATTATTAGAATTTTTTCCTAAGCCTTTCAGCCGTTTTGATGTGAAACAGTGTAGGGGTTCCTTCCCTACGGTAATACGAGTTAACTTAGAAGCTTAGTAAATCTTAATTATTACCTTTTGTCTCATCAATTGAAAGGGTACTCAAAATTTAATATACTGCTAGAACTTTCATTATTTTCCAGGATCACAGGTATATTACCACAATGAGATATTTATTGATGATCACTGGCAATTACATTCCTGGGCGAATTTAACGTTAAACATAACATACAAACATTGTATACGTGGCAAAACAACGCCCAAGGCTACGATTACCAAATTATACAAGCAAACAAATGATGAACTTTACGTTAAATTCAACTTAAATAATCAATATAAAAATTACATGAACAAACAATATTCAAGTTGCGTCATAATAACCTCATGATAATAGAATACAATTCAGTTTGAGTTATGATGCTAATGCATCAGGCGCCACAAATGGTTCTTAGATGCCATTTGAAAAGAAATTGAAAGACATTACATGGTTCTGAATGAATACATCTAGTTCCAGACAAATATGTCTTTACACAAATAGGCCTTTATATGTTTGGGCCTGCTAGCTCAGTGGGTTTCACTCATCAATTTCGAGCATTAAGTCGCTTATGGGTCTCTAATAGTTTTCTACGAACCCGTGTTGCCACCTTACGAAAACAAAAGTCGCTAGACATGGTCTCAAAACTCACCAGATTATGGGATATTTAGGACTAAAAGAGTCGCTAGAAATCGCTAAATAAAATAAAGGAAAATTTTAAGGTAAGTAATATAAAAGTATTTTATTAATCAGTATTTTTTATTAAATTCAACATCAATTTCTTCAATAGGTATTTCTTCTTCATCATCTTGGTCTATCGTTGGAGTTACAGAACTGCAGATATAGGATGAGATGAATCGTCAGTCTCAGATTTAAAAGAGTATTTAGCATCTTTACCAATTGCAGCAATCACATCATCCGGAAGCTCGTTACTGTAGCAGTTTTTTTCACAATTTTTAACTGATTCCTAATAAAAAGAATGCTATTAAGAGTATTTAGAGCCATCCTATTTCTCAATTTGTTTTTAACAATGTTCATTGTACTGAAAACCCTTTCTACTTCGGCATTCGAATGAGGAAGTGATAAAGCGGATCAGTGGCGTAGCTAGGTCAACAAAGGCCCAGGTGCAAAAAATTTATTTTGGGCCCTCAGGCCAGATGGGCGACCTTTTTTTTGCTTTGTGTTGCTGGTAGGGGCTCGCTCCCTGAGCTAGGCTGGGGGCCCCTGAGTTGTGCTTGGGGGACCCCTGAGCAGTGGTTGGGGGCTCCCTGTGTCTTAGGGGCCCCCTTAAACGACGGTAGAGCTAAAAAAAGGCCGTGAAGGCCATTGGGCCCTCTGAACTGCGCTTGGGGGTCCCCAGAGGTGCGCTTGGGGACCCCCTGTGGTAAGCCCCATAGTAGCTACGTCCCTGAAGTGGATATGGCTAAATCAGATAACTCCAGAAAGATATTTATTCCAGCAGCATTCTTGTATTTTCAAACTTCAGCCCAGAATTTAATGACATTTTTTGTAGCGTTCGATTGAATATAATTAATATAATGCCATTGCTGAAGGAGTGTATCAATTTTTTCGTCATCAAATCCGAGTTCTGGTGCAAGATCTACTATTGTGTTGTCTTTGACCTGGCGAATTTTCCACACTGAAGAGAGACATTTTCTCCAAAATAATGTAGTTGGAAGAAAGTCTTTGCTGAATCTCTTTTGCTAATTTGATAGTGAAGTCAATACAACGTTTGCTGATTGTATTTATGACATCGGTGGATAACGATGTCTTTTGCACTTAAGATTCAAAAAGATATCCTAAATAGGCTACCGGATTCAAGTGGATTTCTAGTTTATGGACAAATAATCTTTTTCAGTTGCTGCCGCTGAAGGCATTAGTACCCTATTACAAATAGAACGAAACAACGTCATCAAGGTGTTCAGCAAGGCAGCAGAATTTGAATCTTCACTTTTAAAGGTCTTCACTCCAATTTGTACATCATTCAGAATGCTCCTTAAAAAACGCATATAAAGGCTATTAGTCTCATCGGTGGACGTAAATCGGCTGTATATTAAATATCTCTATTCATTAGAAAATGCAATTTTAATTCTTCCCATCGTGACAAAATCCTGGTCGCTGTTTCTTCAACCGACAGCCAACGAGTGTCACAAGACTTCAATATTTTCAACGGGTTTTCACCATAATTTAGCACCTCAAATATTCCTCTGTACTCATCACAACGTTTAGATGAATGTGAGAACCATTTATAGGTTTCTCTATTGAGAAATTCTATATTTGATGGTAATGTTTGCTCAGAAGCATTTGACACTGCTAATTGCAGAGAGTGGCAAACACATCTAACAAGTATTAAATTGGGTAAGCCGTATTCCGTTTTCAATATATTATGTACGTCATTATTTATCCCAATCATGACGGAGGCATTGTCTACCCCAATTCCAATCAAGTCCTTCGATACAAAAGCATGGGATTGTAAACAGTTTACCATAGCAGTAGCAATGCAACGAGCATCAGCGCTGTTCAATGGATCCAATGCTATAAATGCAGATATAACTGTATTTTGCGTGCAGCTAAAATATCTAATGACTATGCCCAACAATTTTGACACACTGAGGTCAGTAGATTCATCTAAAAGGGCACTATACTTTTGAGAACCAATGTCATCCAAAAGCATCTGTTTGAAATGAGGAGTTAAAAGATTTTTAATTACCTCAGTGCATTTCATTCTGTGCATTTTCAAATTAATTACAGACTTCGAATCACTAATTCACTAATACATTTCCTCAGAGCTTCAGACAAGTGGTCAATGTGTGTTATGGATGTGTGTTCTGCAATAAACACGGATAACGTACCTTCAACTTTAACGGAGTCCATATTATCTTTAGATGTTGGCGAGAATTCAGTCCGTCTGTTTTTGGAAATTACTTCACATTTGTCTTTGTGTTTTTTTGTTTCACAGTGTTTCTTTATATCGTTAATTCTTTCGAATATTTCATAATAACAAAAGGTACAAAAAGCTCTTGTAGGATCATTTATCATAGGCCGTAATTACAATTTAACTCTTCTTTAGTTTCCCACTCTTTCCGATATTTTGTGTATACACAGTCTTCTTTTTCAGTGGCACTTCCATAGTAAGCAATAGATACCACTTCACACACCACAGGAACAGCAGAACTTTTTTTGTATAACTTTCGCGAACGCTTCGACGCTAACTGAAACTGAAACAACCTAAGTCCAGGCAGGCACAGCTAAAGACGTATAAATTGAAGTGTTATATCTGTGGTCAAAGATTTTTTTTCTGTAATTGTTTGGTCTGTGATCCCCGACAATGCTTTATTCTAGTTAAGACTGTGCAGTGTGGCCAGTACATTTTTCGAAACTCTGCAAGATTGAATATCACTAAAAATCGCCAAATATTTTTTTAGCGATAACATTTTTAAGAATATCGCCACCGAACTTCAAAAGTCACTAAATCTAGCGACAAAATCGCTAAGTTGGCAACATTGACGAGAACAACTACAAATTCCTAGGTAGTTATTTCCTTTTCTATAGAATGGTATTCACTAGCCAACTGACAATCTGGTGTATTTTTTGCTAAATCCCTCAAAGTATCCCACCTGTAACTCGAGCTGGAGAGTGTATAGCATTTCTATCAAACCAATTTATATACTTGAACACAAGGCGATGCTATATCTCCTAGAGATTCGAGCTATGACTGCCACATGGTAAAAAATAAGCAAGTGGTTTAATTTTAAGTATATGTTTGTGGATACCACTTATTTACCCACACATATTAGCTTCATTATCATGTCCTTAGCCTCCGCAGTTTTACAATGACACATACAGCTGCTCTAGCTCTGTGATTATATAATTAATTAAACTCTCAGCTGTGGCTAAAAAGCCAATAATATGTTCTTCAACGTCAGCTGTATTTGTATTAAAAATCTTATAATAACTGACAATTTCTCAGCACGAGAAACATCACGACTACAATAAAAAATCATTTAATAATATTTGTTCTTTACTATTTTGTCAACAATTTTAGTCTTCAAGTGACTTGCCATTAACTGAATAAGTTCATTTTGAATATTTTTTTGAAGGTAATGGTCATTAATCGTCTTGTCTGTTACTTGTTTTAGGTGAAGACGTAACATTAGATGAAAGAACGATATTAACTTTACTAAAGTTTCAGCTAGACTTACTTGAATCTGGTTCAGATATTAATTTAGATAGATAGATAGATAGATATGTTCACTTTGATCCCATGTGAGAATAATCTCGGGGATGTGGAACAGTACATACACTTATTAGTAACGTCAATATTACTATATAATTGATAATATTATATATTGACAAGAAGTTAGTTATGACCCATTAGTATAACCAATATTTCCTGTAATCTACAAATACAATCCCGAGTTAGTTAATACTTATTATGTAGAACAGTGTATAAACTTGTTACCAGCATCTAACAGCCAGTTATTTTCTTACCAACCAGTTACCACAACTCATAAGCAGTCAATTACTTAAAAACCTGTTAGTATCATAATTTTTATAGCAGTTTTTGAGTGCATGCTATCCCATGTTAGTTACTATATATGAGTGAAATTTTGTAAACAGTGTAATTACTTCATTTGTCAAAAGTTTCAACAGAAAGAAAAACTATATATCATTTTAGTAATTGTGGACAACTTTGTCACCTTTCCCTTCCATACACCATATATACTATTTTATCAGTCATTCTTAGTTACCAAATTCCAAGAAGAAAATTCTTTTACAGAGTAAAATGGATTCTGAAGCAGAAACTCTTTCAGTTTGGACTTAAAGTAGTTGGGTTTTTGTAGATAACATTTAATTTCTGTTGGTAAGACATTGAATAAGGAAGCTCCGGTAAATGTTAACCCTTTCTGTACAATTGACAGTGATTTGTAATCCTTGTGAATATTATATTTATTCCTAGTATTATGGCTATGTATGTCAGCATTAAGATTGAAGAGTTCAGGATTTTCCACTACAAATGATAGTACAGAGTATACATACTGTGCTGGCATTGTTAGTACACCCAGGTTCTGCACGACGTCTGTGGGCTTGCTCCACAAATAGTTCTTATAGCACGTTTTTGCAATTTAAATACCCTCTGTGCTTGTGACGAGTTTCCCCAGAATGAGATGCCTTAAGTGAGCAGGGAATGAAAATATGCAAAATATACTTACTTTCTAGTTTCTATATTAGCTATTCTAGATATTACCCTAAGTGAAAATGTCGCAGAATTCAGTTTTTTAAGAAGTTGTTGAATATGCTGTTTCCAGTTCAATTTGTTATCTATACATACACCCAGGAATTTTGTGAAATTACTTTCATTGATTGCTTTTCCTTCTGATATCACATTATAGCTGTCCTTTGTTTTATTTTTTGTAACAAACTGAAGTAACTGTGTCTTTTCTACATTAAGTATTAGTTTGTTGGCACTAAACCACCTGTTAATTTTCTTTATAGCATCATTTGCTGTGTTTTCGAGGTTTTGTGCTGATGGGTCTTTCAACGATATGCTGGTATCATCTGCAAAGAGCACCATGTGTTCATTATCACCTAGTATATGTGGGAGATCATTTATATAGATTAAGAACAGCAGAGGGCCAAGAATTGAGCCCTGAGGCACACCGCATTTAACTATACCCCATTCTGAGTTTATAACATTTCCTGTATTAGCATCTTTCAGTGATACACATTGCTTTCTATTTTCCAGGTAAGATTTAAACCAAAGTCCTTGCTTACCACTAACTCCATAGTGGTCTAATTTACCTAGTAGAATCTCATGATCAACACAGTCAAAAGCCTTAGCAAGATCACAGAATATACCTAGGGAATTTAATTTTTTATGCATTGATTCCAGTATGTTGTTTACAAAAGCAAAAATTGCTGAATCTGTTGAAACGCCTTGTCCAAAACCAAACTGTACTTTACTGAGTAGGTCATTCTTTTGTAGATGTGCATACACCCTTCTGTACATTGCTTTTTCTCTCTATGATCTATGAAAACCAAATTGTGAGATGTTGAAAAATTTACAATTGCATGCAGTCTTTCTTAACTATCTCTCCAACTCTGCCTTTCTTGTTCATTTGAAGTCTGGCTTTTGGTTTACTTTTAATTTAATTTAACTGCAATGGAGCACACGCTCCGGTGGCAATTTCCCTTCACACCCAACTTCCCGCTATCCTTCACTCACCTACATTTGCCCTCTACAAATTTTAACCTTAATTTCTTTTAACGTTTTCGGTAGGTTATTCATCATTCCCCTTGGTAACTCATTCCAATCCCTGACACCCTTACCTAAAAAAAAAAAATCTTCCCACACCCTTGTGCCTGAAATCGAGTGCCAGCTTGTGGTCATGGTCATTTTTTCCCTTCCATGAACTACTTTTCATACCTACTGCAATATCTTTCCATGCCTCATCGCCAGTATACGCCCTGTACACTCCCATTACCCACCTCATCCTCCTTCTGCCTTGCAATGAATCATATTCCAGCTCCTTTATCATATCTGTCACTGATTGCATTCCGCGATAATTTCCAGAAACAAATCAAGCAGCCCTTCTTTGCACTTTCTCCAACTCCTGTACTTGATACTCAAATTTTGATTTTGACGGTGCGGTCCGGTGTCGGGCTTGTGGATGTCGAAGCATATGGAGTGAATGGAAATTTCCACTTCTTCACGACCAAATGATGTATCCTTGTTAATGATTGTCTTAAAAAGTGTTCCAAAAAATTCATAAAAATTTGTTTCTTATCATCCATCAGATGCTGTGAAGGAAAAACCCTGTGTGTGTTTTTTAATAGAAAAATAAAGTATGTTATACAGAAAAATATTATTTTATTTGAATACATAGTTTACATAACTTCTAGATTTGCTCTAGTGTCTCAGATGATTACGGCGTGGGGTTGCGGTGCGGAAGGTCCCTGGTTAAAATCCTGGTCTCGGATACAATTTTTACGTCCCTTAAAATTGACTTTTATTTCTGACAAAGCTTTGACTTGTTAGTGTGAAGATGCTAGGACGCTGCGTGGTTGGAATTACATTAAACTTCTATTCCTGGTGAGATTACCAATTAAAGTAAGTGGTTATGATAGATGAGCATTGCACTGCTGGTAAGAAACTCTGTGACAAGGTCTTTGAGGCCACAAAACATGTAATAATCTCATTCTTTTTTAACAAAAACCTTCGAGTGAATCTAAAGTAACCTCAAACAAAACAAACACATCAAGTGCGAAGTGATCGACATTTGACATTACAGTGAGGCGATAGCGTGAGTCAGGTAAAGGAAATATACTTAATGCTTTCATAGATTTTGAAGTACGCCTACACAAAATAAAGAACAATAAAACAGAGTATTGTTGGCAACCCTAACTATGGCCCCCAACTCACTTTGAAATGAAAACGTTAAAGGAGACTTAAGAGAGCAGGAACATGAGGGATGAGCTTACCCTCGGCCAGGGTTGCCAACTCAAATTTTTTTACCCCTAAAACTTAAGCCAAAACCCCTAAAATCACCAAAATTAAGTGGAAAAACCCCCAAAAAATTAAATACTATATTTTGATTAAAAATATCTTTTATTTATAAATTATTCAATATTTCTAACACAATTTCGCTTTGTTCTGTTTGTACAGAGTTTTTGAGATCATACATTAAAACATAACATTTTAGTAGAAGGATTAAATGTTATGCAAGATCTTTTTTAATTATAAATTATTCAGTATTTCGAACACCACGTCGTTTTGTTTTGATTGTACAAGGTTTCTGAAATTATACACTTTTACATTAAACAAACTTACAATAACATTTTAGTAGAAGGATTAAATGTTATGCAAGATCCATCGTTTCGTTGCAATGTGAATCGGACAATCATCACACTTTGTAGCATTTCAGTAGATAACCTAATACGCAACTCATTATTAACAATATTAGAGATTGAAAAGGCTCGCTCAACACTCGCATTCGAAATTGGAACTGTAATTAATGCTAGACCAAATTATGAGACGTTTTCAAAACGTTTTCAACCAGCTGCATCACAATCATCGTAGACTTGTGAATTAAAATCAGCTGAAGTCGTAGTATTTAGACCACGTTTCATTACTCAATTGGTGCCATAAATATGAGTCCGCTGAATGTAATTTATTATTGTTTTATGCCAGGTTTGACTTTGGGTGCAAATCAGAAACCATTTTCAATATTGCTAACTTGTCTGGAAGCCGTTTTTGTTCTACTAGACAACATAAAAAGTTCTTACATCTATCTCTGACATCTAATTAGTCATCTACTAAGTCATTTCTCTTCAATTTCTTGTAATATGTTTTGAAAATCATAGCCGATATACATGTTGTTATGTTTGTGGAAATTGAATTCCACGAGTTCACAATCCAACAATTTCTCCAATTGTGAATGTACAACAAGACGATTTAGCAAGTTTTTGTACAGTAAAAATAAATCTTCAAATAATTTAGTGGGTTTAACATTGTCACTTTGAAAAAGTATACTTAATTGTATCACACTTTTCAATTAGTTTTTCAGAAAAATCATGAATCGTAGTCTCCTTATGATATCGTGAAGCTGTTCTGCCATGTAACATTTTTCTTCAGTCTTAGCAATTGAAAAGAGCAACTTTAGTTCGTCCCACTGCTCTAATATTGCGTTAATTGCTTGAAAGTGGGCGAACTATCGGGTTCCGTTGAGTCCTTGAATTTTTTGAGGTTCTCTGTTAGCATTCATGGTCTCAATGATGATTAACAAATTGTTTGTCGACACACTACAACATATACACAACAGCACAGTTAATTCGACCAGAAATAACTAAAAAATAACGGCTACATTGTTGTTGCACGTTGGTTGTTGCCGCAAAAACCAAAGTATTTCCGTAGGGAACCGACACAATTATCTGTCTCTGGAAAACATTAAACACTGAGTTTATGCTTTTTTCAAAACAAATATGTATCAGAAACAAAAATTATTTTATTCTGTAATCAGAAAAATATATTCAGTCATAGAGAAGTCAGAATTGTTAGTAAAGAGGATCTGTACGAGGATTTCATGTCGCTATTAAATATTCAGCAAATAAATACAAGAAATCATAAAGTATCTAAAAAAAATACCCCTAAAATTATAAAGCCCCTAAAAAAATCCCATCACGCGTGTATACCCCCTAAATTTAGGGGGAAAACCCCCAAGTTGGCACCCATGCCCTCGGCCAACTGTCGGTCAGGGTTGCCAACTCAAAAAAAATTTTACCTTTAAAACTCAAGTCAAAACCCCTAAAATCACCAAAATTAAGTGGAAAAACCCCTAAAAAATAAATACTATATTTTGATAAGTAAAATTTTTTATTTATAAATAATTCAATATTTCTAACACCATTTCGTTTTGTTCTGACTGTACAGAGTTTTTGAGATCATACATTTAGACTTAACATTTTAGTAGAAGGATTAAATGTTATGCAAGATTTTTTTTATTTATAATTTATTGAGTATTTCGAACACCACGTCGATTTGTTCGATTGTACAGAGTTTTTGAGATCATTCATTTAGACTTAACATTTTAGTAGAAGGATTAAATGTTATGCAAGATCCACCGTTTCGTTGCAATTTGAATCGGACCATCATCACACTTTGTAGCCTTTCAATAGATAACATATTACGCAACTTATTTTTAACAATATTATGGATTAAAAGGCTAGTTCAACACTCGTGTTCGAAATTGGAACGGTAATTAATGCTAGGCCAAATTTTGAGACGTTTTCAAAACGTTTACAGCACAATAATCGTAGACTTCTGAATAAAAATCAGCTGAAGTGGAAGTATTAGACCACGTTTTATTATTACTCAATTGGTACCACTCGGCCGCAATGTCATTTTTGTTGCCATAAATATGAGTGCGCTGAATGTAATTTATTATTGGTTTTATTTCAGGTTTGACTTGAGATGTAGTAACCTTTGGGTGCAAATCAGCAACCATTTTCAATATTGCTAAATTGTCTGGAAGCCGTTTTTGGATCTGTTCAACTAGACAACATAAAAAGTTCTTACATCTTTCTTTGACATCTAATAAGTCATTTTCTTAAAGTTCTTGTGTTATGTTTTGAAAATCATACCCGAAATACATTGATGTTGTATGCATTATATATGTTCCTGGAAATTGAATTCCACGGGTTCACAATCCAACAATTTCTCCAATTGTGAAGGTACAACAAGACGTTTTAGCAAGTTTTTGCACAATAAAAATAATTCTTCAAATAATTTAATGGGTTCAACATTGTCACTTTAAAAAGTAAATTCAATTGTATCACACTTTTCAATTCATTTTTCAGAAAACTCAAAAAAACTTTGAATGGCAGTCTCCTCATGATATCGTGAAGCTGTTCTGCCATGTAACATTTGTCTTCAGTCTTAGCAATTGGAAAGAGCAACTTTAGTTCATCCTACTGCTCTAACATTAAACACTGAGTCTATGCTTTTCTTCAAAACAAATATGTATCAGAAACAAATATTTTATTCTGTGATCAGAAAAATATTTTCAGTCATAGAGAAGTCCGAGTTCTTGGTAAGGAGGATCTGTACGAGGATTTGATGTCGCTATACAAATATTCAACAAATAAATACAAGAAACCATAAAGTATCTATAAAAAGAAAACCCTAAAAATTCCCCTAAAATTATAAAGCCCCTAAAAAAATCCCATCACGCGTGTATACCCCCTAAATTTAGGGGGAAAACCCCTAAGTTGGCACCCATGCTGTCGGTGCGGAGTAGTAAGGGTCAAGTGTGACTCTATCTTACAACCAGTGTTACCAACCCTGAAATCTAGCTTACAGTAGAATTTATAAAAAATTACGGTAGATTTTACGAAATTATGTTGTAATTTATATTTAAATACGGTAAAAAAATGTTACTACAGTAAAAAAGTAAAGACCAAAATTTGAAAAAAAATATTTTTAATGTGAATCAGATAGTATAATTGAAATATCATTTTTATACATATCAATATTATGTTTTTTATCATGGTGTTAGTAGGTTTAAAATCAATGCAGTTTTTCCCATGTCGCTTTATAGCCTGGTAGAAAAAATGATTTCGCTTATTATGTTTTTTTCGCATTTTTGTTTTAATGTCATTAACTTTACTCAGCATTTGAGTGTGGTAAGCTCAAAATAGCCAACATAAATTTCGGCAAGTGTTTAAAATAAGCAATACTCCATATTGATGGCGTAGTTGTGCTACCTGAAAAAATTGAGAATGTACAGTATAAAACTGTTAATACAATTACTTACATAGCAATATTAAAATTTTATGGTTATTTGAAAATTTAACTGGTTAAAAAACCTGTCAGCAGGTTGACTATATTTCCTTGAGGTAAAAGGGCAACTTTCGTCATCGAGTTCTTGTTGATGTTGCAATGACTTTGGCGCGATTCTTGGGAGAAGATTCAATAAAGTTGAAACCATCTCTTCCCTGTCGTTGGAAATTACTCTCTCTATTTCATATTTTGCAATTTCTATTATAATCTTATCATTAACAGAGTATCGTTTACGGATGCCTACACAAGCCTTAATAATAAAATTTATACACGTCATTCACAGAGTGGACTTTCTTCACTTTCAATTGAGTTTAATTCTTTTCCGACAGCTAAACCGAGATGTCTTTCTTCTGTTGCCTCTAGGGCTTCTACAGCAGACATAGCTTCTCTGTAAAACCAATATACAAAGCTGTCATTTTCTTGTACAGTTTAGTAATGAGAACAGATTCGCTTTGGAAATAGTTATTTAATGCTTTAAATTTTGGCAAAATCCAAGCCAAGAAATAATAATATGCCTTCATAATTGCGTCATTTAGGTATGAATAGACTTCGTGACACTCTGAATCCACTAGCAATGTGCTATCGACATACAGACGTAAAGCATCCCATTTCTGAAGGATTGTTTGTACTACTACATTTAATGACAGTCATCGAGTCTGGGTTTGTCTAAGAACTTTGTGCACATCCACCTCTACAAAATGTTGGAACTCTTTAAACTCACTTTGTCTTTTGCTGCTGGATTGAAAATAATTCTATATATTATACGCAAATTTTTCACAATTAAGTGGAAGCTCTTTGCATGAATCACTAGCACTAAGATGAAGTAAATGATAAATACATTTAAGCAAAATTATGCCCGGACAACGTTGACGAATTCGACTTGAATTGTTAGAACCCATCATTGTATTGCATCCATCAGAGCCGAAACCTATAATGTTTTCGGTAGGAATATCATACATTTCAAATGAATTAATAACAGCATTTAAAAGTTTTTCTGCATTTGCAACATGATCCATTCATTTTTTCATCACATAATTGAATTAACAGCACTTTGGCATTTTCAAATTAGGTGACAACGATAGAGTTGTACTGCGCTGCTGATATACAACTCTGTGACGGGAATTCTTAGATAACATGAAATTATTATTTTGAAGAATCTTTGCGGTGTGTATTTAAATTAAAATATGTAATAATCTCATTCTGTTTTGCTAAAAAAAACATTGAGTAAATCGAAAAGAACCTCAACCAAAACAAACACGTTAAATGTGAAATGAGTGATGCTAGACATTTCATTGTGACTGTTTAGAGATAATATCTGGATGTTGTGGATCATTTTCGTCAATTGCTGATAATATTGGCAAATAAATGACGCCAAAGCAATTGAATGTTTGAGTATTTATTGGACTCCCGAACGCGTTTCACTTCTTTTGCAGAAGTATCTCCAGCGGGTTCTCATTTTTTGGTCTATTCAATTTGCTTATGCTCCAATCTCAGCATCAGTGATTCGTTTTTCAAATTGTTTTTAAAAACTGGTGATTATCATAACACAGACACGGGAAGAAACGTACAGTTCAGTGCAATGCAGTGCAGTGTTTATGATACTTACTTGCTTTGCTTCCCGTGTCTGTGTTATGATAATGTGTTGAGATACATGAGAATCTTTAAATCCAGTACAGTTTGCTAAAACTGCGTTGGTGTTGCATTTCTTCTCTTAGAAAAGCACACTAATGCTCGCGGATGGTGGCATTTAGTACATTTACGAAAATGTTTGAAGCAGCAAATTCTGTTGACGCGGTCGCCAGTGATTCAGCTTATTAACACACTTTACCGTGTCAAGAAGAATCACACAAAAAAAGAATAACAAAATTAGCTTTTGTAAGTTTAATAGAGTTCAAATCTTAACCCACACCAGTCGTGATCATATATTACATCGGACTTCTATATATATATATGTACCGGAAGGTTGCAGAATCCTCAGTTAAAAACGGTTCACATTAACCATCCTTTATAAATCACACTCGCATTTTCACAACTCTAACCGAAAATAGTTCAACATTAAAAAAGGGAGTTCGAGAAAAACTCACACATGGGTGGCGTGCCCGATGAGCTCGGCTGCCCCAGGAAGACTAGTGGGTGCCACATGTTGGGTTCGCGGGCGTTTTTAATTGAATTCCGGTAACCGGCATGCACTCCGGGGTCTTCCACGGTACTCCCACGGACCGGCGGGAAATTTAACATCCACTCGGCCGTATTCCAAATAGCACAGCCGGTTCTCGATCTCCCGGGCCACCGGCTTTGGAAGCAGCCTCTATCATATGGCTATGTTACATTGGGATATTATTTTTGCGCATAAGGCATAAGAAATCAGTGAGGTGATAAGGGGGCATCCATTCGAGTTTCGCGTCATTTGTAGACCTTTTTTTTTAAGTTCTACAGTCTGACAATTTTTGCAAAACCTCACGTGAGATTTCCGTACCACCCCCCCCCCCTTCCACACCCTTGGTGAGATTTCGCCGGACCCCCCTATTTCACTTCACGTAATTAATGAACGACCTCTAACAGGAATCAGGAAAAAAAAGTATTTTAATGTACTTTATTGCTTTAGTAGAATATGAAGTACGCTTGCGCAAAATAAAGTACACTAATCTGTAATAAAGTACGGCTTTTAGCTGCAACTACAACCCCCAAATCACTTTTACGGTATATTTTTTTTTTTAACATTAATTCCGTGAAACAACCAAGTGTATACGTTAAAGGAGACTGAAGACCGAGTAGGAACCCGTCCGTCACACAGACGAGCTACGATGTACGAACCAGTGTGGACGCGAGGAGGGCGACTGGCGAGCCGACCCTCACTCAACTGTCGATGCAGTGACGGTGCGGGCTGGGTGCGGTCTAGTGTGGCCCGACCTTAAGCCCCCTACACACGACACTGACGCCTGATACGATCGGATCAGGAGCAATATCGTATGGTGTGTAGGCTTGTCGCCTGATAAATCCTTGTCGGGTGGCAGAGTCGGCCGATCTGGTCAGGGTCTGACCAGATCAGGTCGTGTAGAGCGTGATACGATTTAGTCAGGCCGATTTCGCCCCAGTTGCTCAGAAACCTTCTAACAGTAAACACCTATTTGTGACGTCACAATGGAGGAAGCTGTCACTTAACGAAGGGTGTTAGTAGAATTATTGGAAGCATACAAAGATTTTCCGTGTCTTTGACTTTTCTTTGAAATGACAATAATTCATGCTGTTGCCGCCATTGCCCTGATTGTAATGTCTCATTTTCAACATCGTTATCAATACATGAATTTGTAATATAATTCACAGATTTTTTTCAAATAATTATGCAAGAAACAACTGGCCATTACTATTCTATCAACATTTTGAATATCCACCTGTACAGGTTTCTGGAATACTCGGAAACGTGATGCCAAAATGCCGAAAACGTTTTCCACGACCCTTCTAGCTCTGGAGAGTCCGTAATTAGAAATTTCATGTGTTATTCTTTTCAGTGGGTAGGGTTTTATGATATGTTCATTCAGATCAAATGCATTATCACCAATGAAAACTTATGGAGCCAATGTATTTGTCCTAGGCAACAATGACGCTTCTGGCAGCTGCAGCTCATCTGCAATTAATTTCTTATAAAACTTTGCACATTTTAAAATGCCTTCATCTGATACACTCCCGTTGGTGCCGGAATGCACGTAAAGGAACTCGTAATTGGCGTTAACGACTGCAAACTGTTCGACGTTAAATGTCCCCTTATCATATATATTATTTCTATAAGGTATTTTTTTGCCACAAGCCTGTATCTTCTTTCATACTTAACCGAAATCAATGAATGAGGTGTCATTTTAAAGCTTATGGTCTCCACTTTGGTCACATCATATTTTAATAAATGAAGTTTTCGGAATTCGACCCTTAAAATGCAAAAATGTCAATCTTTCTAAAATGCTGTTTTCTGTGTTACGAGTCATTTATCTCCCTGGATACCTATCTGAAATACTTTAATGAAGTATCATTTGAAAGATTAAGATCTCCGCTTGAGTAACGTCATATATTAAGACAGATATTTTTCGGAATTCGACCCTTAGAGGGCAAAAATATCAATATTTTTGCAATGCGTAATTGTGTCACGAGCGATTTATCTCTCTTAATATCTAACCGATATAGATAAATGAGGTATCATATTAAAGATCGAGGTCTCCGCCGTGGTAACATTATATTTCAAGAAAAGAATTTTTTGTTTTTCGACCCTTAAAGGGCAAAAATGTGGATTTTTCTAAAATGCGTTTTTTGTATCTCGAGCCATTTATCTCCCTGGATATCTAACCAAAATCGATAAATGAAGTAGGATTATGAGGAGTAATGTCTCAGCTTTATCACATCATATTTTAAGAAAGAATGTTTTTGAAATCCAACCATTAAAGGGAAAAAGTATAAATTTTTCTATAATGCATTTTTGTGTCACGAGCCATTTATATCCCTTGATTTCTAACCGATATAGATAAATGAGATATCATATTAAAGACTAATATCTCCGCCGTGGTAACATTATATTCTAAGAAAGGAATTTTTCGTTTCTCGACCCTTAAAGGGCAAAAATGGCGATTTTTCTAAAATGCGTTTTTTGTATCTCGAGCCATTTATCTCTCTGGATATCTAACCAAAATCGATAAATGAAGTAGGATTATGAGGAGTAATGTCTCAGCTTTGTAACATAATATTTTAAGAAATAAAGTTTTTGGAATTCAACCCTTAAAGGGAAAAAGTTTAAATTTTTCAATAACGTATTTTTGTGTCACGAGCGATTTATCTCCCTTAATATCTAACCGATATAGATAAATGAGGTATCATATTAACGAATAAGGTTTCCGCCGTGGTAACATTATATTTTAAGAAAGGAATTGTTCGCAATTGGACCCTTAAAGGACAAAAATGTCAATTTTTCTAAAAATCGTTTTTTATGTCTTGAGCTATTTATCTCCCTGGATATCTAACCAAAATCCATAAATCAAGTAGGGTTATGAGGATTAATGTCTCAGCTTTGTGACATGATATTTTAAGAAAGAATGTTTTTGGAATTCAACCATTAAAGGGAAAAGTATAAATTTTTCTATAATGCATTTTTGTGTCATGAGCCATTTATCTCCCTTGATATATAACCGATATAGATAAATGAGGTATCATAGTAAAGATTAAGGTCTCCGCCATAGTCACATTATATTTTAAGAAAGAATTTTTCGTTATTCGACCCTAAAAGGGTATAAATATCAGTATTTCTCAAATGCGTTTTTTTGTGTCTCAAGTCATTTACCACCGTTGACAATTAAACAAAATTGATAAACGAGGTATCATTTAAAAGATTAAGGTCTTCGTAATGTCTTCGGCTCCGTTACCACATTTTAAGAAAGAAATTTTTAAAAATTCTAACGTTAGTGGGCAAAAGTATTAATATTTTTACTACGCATTTTTCTGTCATGAGCTATTTATTTCCCTTGATACCTAATCGAAATCAATAAATGACGTATCGATTTAAATATTAAATTATCCACTATCGTCACATCATATTTTAAGAAAAAACTTTCTCCAAATTACACCCTTAAGGGGCAAAAAATATCATCATTTCTCAAAACTTTTTTTTTACCTTGCTTGATAACTAACCGAAATCGATAAATGAGGTATCATTTTATAGACCAAGGTGGCTGCTTTGGTCACACCATATTTTATAAAAGAAATTTTTTGTAATTCGACCCTTAAAGGGCAAAAGTATCAATATTAGTTATAGAACGTGTTGATTTTTTAAATTTTTGTTTATATTATATGCCATTTATCTTCTTCGATACCTAGCTGAAATCGATAAATGACATATCGTTTTAAAAATTAAGGTCTCCAGCTAGGTAAAATCATAAATTAAGAAAAAAATGTTCAGAATTTGGTGCTAAAAGTGGTAGCGCGTATGAGACTGTTCAGAGCCAAGTCCCCAGATTTCAGCAGCGGATGTCACAGAGAAGTCAATAAACTTTTTTTTATTCAATAAGTAGTTTTTCGTATATATTTTTTTCTTTTACGGAAACATTGTCGTTTTGCTATACAATTCCAATGCAATCATTTTATTCGCTCAGCAACAAATATCACAGAGATGTTGTGTGCAGTTTGTTAAGGTTGGTTTTATTCTACCAAGGTCAGCGACAGTTTGTCATAAATAAAGTGTGTTTTAAATTTTCCTAACTGTTTCATAATATGTTGTGAGTGTTTTGCTGTGTACCTATTATACTAAAAAAAAAAAAAAAATATTTGCTACAAAAGTACGGTTCTACTATTCATTATATTACAAGCATTCAACCTCACTATTCGTCGTATTTTATTCGCGAAATTTTCGCACGGGTCATCTAGTAATTATAAAATAGTGATCCACTTCTCGTTGGTTTTAAAATAACAATATGCTTGCCGTCCATCGAGCCGATGCAGTGATTAAATTGCCGCATTATTTTATATTGTCTGGCTATATTTAACCATTCATTTTCTGTTTTAGGCATCTGAAAAAGAAGT
The DNA here is from genome assembly GCA_031002005.1 of Vandiemenella viatica. Lineage (NCBI taxonomy): Eukaryota > Metazoa > Arthropoda > Insecta > Orthoptera > Morabidae > Vandiemenella > Vandiemenella viatica. The sequence goes on from JARYHS010008075.1 coordinate 28,194,496, forward strand.
ACACAAAAGTAAAAGACGTTTGACTGACCTTCAGAAGAAACAAGAACAGCTGATTGATACAGCTCAAAGGTTAATTTCTGCTGAGGAAAATTCCACCGATAGTTTTTGGAGAGCAATGGGATTACAATTGAAAGAAATGACTCAGTTTCAAAGTTGTGTCGCTGAAAAGTTAATTTCGGCAGTTATGTTTTATGGCAAACTGGAACAGTTAACTAAACAATCTTCGATTAATGTTAACAATAATATCCTTACATACCAACTCCGGAATCATATTCATGTAATGCAAATGATTACCGTTCAGTCCCACCACCACAAAATAATTTAACCAAACCTATTTCTACTAAAAACACTATGTCCCATTCCCCTAAGTCAAATTCACCAAGGCAAACACTTGTAGACAATACAAGACCTGACACCCCTAGTAGCGATAATACCATGGAAATATTACATCCCGAATAAAATCCATCTTTTCACTCTGCACCCATTCCCAATCGCAACAGCTATACATTCAGAACAGTTTCACCAGAGTTGGTATCACCACCACAAACATCTGTTAAAGAACAACAGTTTTCCGCAGTCTCAACAACCAAATGCTGTATTTGAAGGCGAAGGGACAGTTTTGAAAGAATTTTTGATCATGAAAAAATGATATTAATATGATTAGTAAAATTAAAAATACTTCTTGTGAAAATTAAAAATAATAGTTGTCCTTGTCATATTTGTTTAATAAAGAGGTTATACTAAAAAAATTCTCATCTACATAAAGTTTTTTAAAACCTTTCAAATTGCTTCACACGTTTCAGGAATTATTTGTGACAGTAATTGTGCAGAGATTGCAGTATTGAACTTGAGATCAGCATACTCCCTACCCGTTGCCAAATGCTTAAGAGTTGCAATTAATCGCTCTTCCGCTGTAACAGATTCTCTCATGTTGGTAATAAGAGGTTTCACTAAATTTAATAGCTCGATGAAACTTTCGCAATCCATTCGTAAATAACTGCGATAATCATCACTGTCAAGTTCTCTAATTAACTTCATGTGGCTAAATTCATTTCTTTTCTTAAGCCATTCTTCAAGTCATATTCTTCTTTTGTTTTCTAAATTAACACTTAACGCTAAAACAAGTGCAACTGTCTGTTGTTTCGACAAAACAGACGGAATGATTTTACAGTGCGTTCACACCGACTGTCTAAAGCAGACTGCAGATCAGGCCTCGTATGGATGCGAGACCTGATTTTATGGATGATATGGTCAGGCCGACCAAATCAGGTCGTCTGTAGGTGGTATTAATACTCGAAGCTCATATTCGGGAATTCCCAAAAATTAAACGCTTATAAAGGGAAATTCAACAGAATAAAAATAAATACCCAAATAAAACTAAGGATACATTATCATCGGTCGATAACTCTTGAAATTTAAAGAATATATCACAATTACCTAAAAATTACGATTCCTTAAATTACGGTATATTTTGCTACCGTAGTTATAACCCTACGGTAGGTGGTAAATCTATGCTGAATACGGTGTATTTACCGTAATTACGGTGTAGTTGGCAACACTGCTTACAACATAAGATGACTAGAGTTGACGAACAAAATGAAATACGGGGATTGCCCAAGCATACATCGTAAACACAGTGAAAGTAACAAAACTGAACGTTCAAGTGGGTTTTCTAATATTCGATAAGCTAGATTTAAATAGTAATTAATTTTTCGACTGTTTTACAGTTAAATCACAAAAAATGTTATTATTCACTGATAAATTATTTAATTTTTATACCGTTAATCTTACGTTTTATTTGAATGTGACACTGAATAAATCTAAATGATAAATTTTGATTAGGTACTTATTACTACTACTTTATTATCATTAACTAACTTGTTGCTATTACTAATAACTAACGATATATATTTTTTTTTAATTTAAACTTTTTTCTAGTCGGATTGTTGCGCGAGGTCCCTGAGGATTGCCCTGTTCGCCACCCCCTAAGGCCGCCCCTCGCAGGCATACAGGACCAATCAGGACAGTTTCAGGAGTGTGCAGTTCCTTGCACTGAAGGGTTGAGGCATACAGTGCCATGAATGAGCATCACATTATGCACCTGTGATTAACTACGAGAGTTTGCATTTGCGGCCCAATGTTTATCAAATATTTTTGTCTGATTTTGATGCTAATATCGCCTCCTAAAATATTTAACCCATTTTTTCACACCCTTTATGCATTTTTTCTCTTATTTCATTTCTGAACAAATCATTAAAATGGTAATCTGTTGATCAATAAAACTGCATGATTTTAGTTTTCTGTGAATTAGTTGTAGATTCTAGCTTAACATTAAAATTTTGTGCTAAGTGCTCCAAATAACCCATATCAAAATTTATTGCATATTGCACCAAGGCTTTAATTACTGGTATTTTCTTTTTCTTTTAATGGTCAATTGTTGTTGGTAAAAATTTTGTAATACATGAAGGTGTTTCTATCATAAATATTAGATAGTGGTGACAATGAAAGTGTTACCGGTATTAGGAAATGAAAATAAGGAAGGATACGGAAAAAGTTTTTTCATATTTTTATATCTTTGTGTTCCTGCCTTAGTTTTTGATAAGTGGAGGATTATTTTCCCTATCCTTTCCTATTTTTAAGATTGAAGGAAAATAGTAGGCTCAAAGAATCATTTATCAATTTTGAATTCTTCAAAAAATCTATGTTAAATCTTCCACATGCAACTGTAATTTTATTTACTGGTAATATATTTCTTAACTTTTTCTCATAATAGTAAGAAATATACTCTGTAGATACACAAATTAGAATGATTTTACTTTTTGGATGTATATACTTGATATTTGGTCCATCGGTGTGGCTGCGCATGTTAAAGCTCCACCACATTGGATTGGAGTGTTACAGCGGTGTCAGTTTCGGGTCCTGGCTCCCACATATTGGCTGTTCTAATTGTTGTTATTAGGCAGTTTTCTACCCTCAACAAGGTGAAAGCTGGGATGGTCCTCAGCCTCCATCTCTTACACTACACATTACACAAACGAAAATACTCTTTTCACTCACAGAATATACACATTCCACAGACAGATGGCAACACTTCAAATTCCACATAATACTATAACGGATCCACGAAGCTGGAGCTCTAATTTATAAATATGCTTTCAAGATAATTACAGGCCTCTGGAATGGGAAAATGCTAGGATTGACCTGCAAAAGTAGAAAAAAGTTTGTAAAATGATGTGATAATATCTTATTTTTCAAAGTCCTTTTCTGTTGAGTACTTTTTGAGTGAATTTATTTCTTCAAGATCAATATTATCATATATATTATTTCTGAAATGTGTTTTTTTGTTGTTGTCACAAACCATTATCTCCCTACATACTTAGTCAAAATCGGTATCATTTTAAAGATTAGTCTAAGGTCTCCACCATGGGCACATCATATTTTGAGAAATAATTTTTTCAGAATTAAACTCTTAAAAGGCGTTAGTATCATTATTTCTAAAAAGTTCTTTTTTGTGATGATAAATTTATCTCCCTTGATACCTAACCAAAATCGATAAATAAGGTAGCATTTTAAAGATTAAGATATCCTATTTTAAGAAAGGATTTTTTTTGGATAATTTCTAATGTTTTTTGCTCACAAGCCATTTATCTCTCTCCATACCTAACTGAAATCAATAAATGAGGAATAATTTAGAGGTTGTGGTCTCCTGTTTGGTGTATCATAAATCAAGAAAGGAATTTTTCAGAATTCGATTCTTAAAGGGCGAAAGTTAAGTTTATATCTAAAACTTTTTTTTTTGTTACAAGCCATTTATCTCCATTCATACTTAACCAAAATAGATAAATGAGGTATTATTTTAATGATTAATGGCTTCACTTTGGTAACATCATAAATTAAGACTGATTTTTTTTTTTTTTTTTTTTTTTTTGAATTTGGCCCTTATATGGCAAAGTATTAATAATCAAGGTCACGCATTAGAGATAGTTCAGAACAAGCCGTTAGTGTTCACTGGTGTCAAAAGGATTGATCGCATTAGCAGCAGCACATATCACAGATATTTCGAGTAACTGTTTCGCTGGCGCCGACAATGACAGCAGCTCCATATATCACAGTGATAGCAGTAAGCAGTGCATATTTTGTTACAATAAGTACCTTCCATATATTTTTTTTCTATTAAGGAAACATTTATGTTTTGCTATAAAATTAATATAAAAACATCTTACTCGTGAAATATTCGCATGGACTAAAATAGCATTACTGTTAGAAAGAGTCACCACATATCATTGAGAGATTGATACACTGTGTGTATTTTGTTCTGTTTAGTTGTATTCAGGTGAACTCTATGACAGTCTGGATTGAAATAGCTTCAGGTGCCTACGTCAAAGTAGAGGGCTGCAGGATAGCATAGATCAGTTCAAATCAGAAACCACCACCTACTACAAACCACCAGCCTCTCTATTCATCACATTTTATTTGCAAAATGTTCGCACGGTTTTTTCCAGTTTTTAATAAAAATGCATGTGTGTGTGTTCACTCCTGCACAAATGAACGACTAAGATAAAGTTTGGGATTTTAGAACTGCTTCGTCGTTAATTTAATTTAATGGTGATGGAGCATACGCTCCGGTAGCAATTTCATTACGCCTTCATTTTTTACCCTTTCCTGAACCCACCTACTTTTTGCCCTCTACAAATTTCAACTTTAATTGTTTCAATGTTTTTGGTAAATTATTCATCAATTCTCTTGGTAACTTATTCCAATCCCTGACCCTCTTACCTACGAAAGAAAATCTTTCCACACCCTTGTGCGTGAAATCAAGTGCCAGCTTTTAGTCATGGCCATCTATTCTCTTCCATGAATTACTTTTAATTCTTACACCATTTTCTTTCCACGCCTCATCACCAATATACGCCTTGTACACTCGCATGACTCTCTTCACCCTCATGCTGTCCTCCTATGAATATCAGCCCAGCTCTTTTATCATATCACTTACTTACTGTGTTCTGTGGTAATTTCTAGACACAGATCTAGCAGGCCTTCTCTGCATTTACTCCAACTCTTGTATTTGATACCCAAAATGTGGGCCCATACTATACCACAAGATTCAAGCAATGGTCTGACCAGAGTTTTGTAACCAACTTCCTTTACTTCTCTTGTACATCCCATCACGCTCTCCAACCAGTGAAGGATTTTGAAACCTTTTCCTCCTACCTGTCGTATGTGTCCTGCCTAGTGTTGTAAAAAAAATATGAAAAAAACACGTTTTTTTTTGGGACACGTTTTTTTTCATAACTACTAAATCTCACATTTGTAAGGCATTTTTCGTTTAATATGATTGTTTTAGAGCTTATCTTAATTTTTATCTTAATTTATCTTAATTTTTCTGGTTCTGTAGAAAAGAAAATTACGAAAATATTGGCAACATTGACTGAATTTTTCTTTTACGAGGGGGATTTCCCGAAGAGGCTAGGTTGCACGAGAAGGAATTCCCGTTCCCCGTTGTTTGGATTGTTACTCGCTATTTGAACTAATGCTGCCAGTCCTGCGAATTTATCTGTAGATCTACGGATCTTTTCAAAAAATTAGGAATTTTAAATTTATCTCTTTTTATTACTTGTGCTTTCCTTATATCCATATACTTGTAAAACTCTTAGCGTATAGTGATACTGAGTTATTAAATTGTCAGTAATTATGAATCGTTTCCTTACAACCGTTGGCGTAAACCAATGTTTGAAGAAGAAATAAAGCTCATATTTTGTATGATAATAAATTTAAATTCAAACTTAAAAGACCGTGATACAGAATTATTGGCACAGTCTTTATGCACATCTCAAAATCTTTTGCGTACAATACACGAACAACCAGTAAAAGTAAATGTAACTATTTCTGAAGTTATGGATCTAGAGGAGACAGAAGAAGAAACAGAAAATTCTGACACCGACCGAACTAGTGTTGGTAGTGCTGATACTAGTGAATGTGGTACTGGCGTAGAGGATGAATAAAATTATGTTACCTATATACACAGTCCAGTCACATTAATGTGACCACCACCTACTTTCGACGTCAACGTGAAATAACCAATCACAGAAGGCAGGTGGCAGCACATTACATTGGAGTGTATATAAAGGATGTACTAGGGCATCGGAAAGCATTTCAATCGTTGGCGTAAAGCAGAAACGTAGCGATTTATCCGACATCCTAAAGGGCATGATTATTGACTTTCGGGCCAAGGATGGAAGCATTTCGGAAATGGCTAACTTTGTGAACTGTTCACGTGCCGCCGTGGTGAAAGTATAACGTGCATGGCAAAATGGCAATATTCAAAATCAGTGGCGTGGAACATGTAGTGCACCACGGGCTATAGATGACAGAGGCGAACGAAGGCTACAGAGATGCGTTCAGGCAAATAGACGTGCAACTGTTGAGCAACTGACCGCCCAGATGAACGAAGGGGCTATCAACAGTGTATCCTCAACAACGGTTCAGCGAACGTTGCTGCGCATGGGCCACCGCAGCAGATGCCTGGATAATGCACCTATGCTGACTGCTGTTCATCAGCGACGAAGGTTGGAATTTGCACGCCAGTACCGCAACTGGACGTCCACAGAGTGGCGACAGGTGGCTTTTTCCGATGAATCACGTTTAATGCTCCTTCGGACAGATGGACGTTGGCGCATACGGCATGAAACGTCTGAAAGCAAACACCCTGCAACAATTGCCGGAAGGATCGAGGGTGGAGAAGGGAGCATTATGGTTTGGGGAATGTTTTCCTGGCATTCACTGGGTGAACTCATCATTGTGGAAGGCACGATGGATCAGCACAAGTACGTATCTGTCCTTGCGGACCATGTTCACCCCTACATGCGAATAATTTTTCCTCAGAATGATGGCATCTACCAGCAGGACAATGCGAGGTGTCATACAGCTCGCAGTGTATGTGCGTGGTTCGAAGAACACCAGAATGAGTTTACCTTACTCCCCTGGACAGCAAACTCGCCGGATTTAAACCCAATCGAGAATCTGTGGGACCACCTCGATCGGGTTGTTCGCGCCATGGATCCTCAACCGCGTCCTGGCCACGGCACTGGAGTCGGCATGGCTCAACATCCCAGTGAACACCTTCAGAAACCTAATTGCCTCTCTTCCTGCACGCCTCGCAGCGGTCCGCTCTGCCAAAGGTGGTTATTCTGGTTTTTAAGAGGTGGTCACATTAATGTGACTGGACTGTGTAGATACATTTGTGAATTACAGTATATGATTCAGTAAGATTTAAAACTCACATGTAAAATGAAAGAACTGTAAATGAAACTGTAATTTATCAAATATATTATTTTCTGAAAAAAAACCAAATTTAGGAAAAAACAAGGATGCTAAGTTTTTTTTCATGACTTTTTTCACAAACCTGAAAAAAAACATTTTTGTTTTCAGTTTGCAACACTAGTCTGCCCATTAGAGCTTGTTATCAAATGTTATGAAAATATATTTACATTTCAAGTCTTCAACAAGCAGTTCTTTCCCAACCTTATAATTATTATCAAACTTTTGTTTTTTTATCTGTATATCTAATAAGCTGAATATTCTTTGAATTTATCTTCATCCCATGTTTTTCAAACAGCTATATATCCTGTCCAGATCATCCTTCAGCTGATCACAGTACTTTACCATTTTGATCTTTTATATAGCATTATGTCATCTGCAAACAACATATCTTCTGATAGTAAACCATCAACACAATCATTCATTACAATAACGATCAGCAATGGTTCCAATATGCTACCCTGTGGCACTCCCATTTTTACTTCTTTTGATACTGCATTGATACTACCATGTTTCGAATCCCCGTTCAGCCATCCGGATTTCGCTTTTCCAAAGTTTCCTGAAATCACTCCAGGTGAGTGTGTGGATGGTCCCTTCAAAAATGGCATGGCCGAATATCTTATGATTTTTGGCCTCCTTCCCCATCCCGCATCTAGTGATCTTGACGTCGACGAGGTGTAATTTAGTTTTTTGTTCTGTTTTGTTTTTCAGTTCTACATGTTTCTTTATTTACACAAGATAATTACTGTAAATCATGTCTGATGCGTGTGTAGTATGTCTATTGGCAAGATATTTGTATTTCTCATTAACATTAGAGAGATTTTATGATTCAATTGCAATATCTACTTCATTTTTTGCTTTTCATTTACCCCTTCCCATGTAACTAAATGATCTAGCTTCGTGATTTTAAAGTTTTTCCGTACTTTAGCCACCGGAGTTCCTGGCATGGTTTACCCTCAAATTTTATAGTTTCTTTTTAACATTTATTTTGATTATTTGAGCAGACCCTCTACTGTGGCTATCTGACACTATTAGCACTGAACTTGACTTTTGTCAGATCAGATATTTTCTAGTTTTTTGTTTAGATTACCTTTTTTTACTACATCTTGTACCTGCATTTTGTTCACATTCACAAGAGAAATATGTATTCCTATCCCATTAAACCTGTTAGATACAGTCAGTGATGTTTGCTGAACTAAATACCCAGCATCCAATGACGCACATTTACTACACGTTTTAGCAACAACCCACCTGTTAATAGTGAATGTATAGATTTAACCTAATTTACTACATGGTGTCTTGCCTTATCTTTCATACACAAATCACCTTTTGGATCATTTTCAACTATTATTTTTAAGTTATTCATTTGATGATTAAACATTGTAATAACGTGTATTTCATTTTTCAATGTTTAAAGCCTTGCCCACACTAGTAGACAAAGTCGTGCAACACGTGTCTGTGAACAAAGATCTGCGATTGTCGATGGACAGTCGGGAACAACTTTGTTATTCCGCAACTCTCCATAGGCAAAAATATCGTTCTTATCAAGTCATGTTGTCGACTTGAACCATTTACGTTCCTCACATACACTTCTGATGTGGTTGCTTATCAACCTTTCCATAATTTACCCACCACTGATAACTGGCATATAATTTTCGGCCCAGACTCAGTTTCAATTCCAGACACATCAGTCACGGAGGAAGGAAGGTAGAGAAGACGGAATAATGCTAAATCTGTGTAACTTCATATACAAACCCGTCTCCTACTGCGCATGCGTGGCGGCCATAGTAATAAACCCAAAACATTGGGCTGTTTGCACTGTGTCTGCTGCTGAGAATATTTCATTTTCTAATATTCCAAAGTTTTCTTTAGTGCCAAGTAGACTTGCGCATAATAGTTCGCGAAGGGGAGCGCTCAGTTTAGTTCGCAGCTCCCTCGCGAACTAGTTCGCTCTTTTAGTTCGTTAGTTCGCGTCTCGAATTCAGAGAAACAGATCGTTCGCTCGCCTTGCTACCGCTACTGCACGCGCTATTTTGTTTGTTAAATCAGTTTTATTAGGACATAATCATTTTTTGTCGTTTCTAAATGGAATTTAATATAACCTTCTTAACAAAAGTTATTGCTTAATAATAGCCCTTTGAAATTACATTAGCATGAACAGTTGCCGCCGATAAACCAAAGTGCTCATTGTCCTTTACACAAATGGGTAAATTGAATAATTGTGCTGTTTTTACTATTTACTTTACATTCATTCGTAGAATATTAATTTTTTAAGTGGATTTGTTTATTAGTTCATGGAAAAAACATTATTTATAAAAGGCGCTAATGATCCTGCCGTCGACGCGCCCTTAAACCCCAACAACAACAACAACAACATCATTACTTATAAAATATTATAAACGCGTTTATTTTGATGAATTAAAATACCCGTTTATAAGTAATCGGCTTTTTTATATAAATAAAGTTTTGGAAATCATTGACAAAATATAATTCTACTATTGGCTACAACTTAAGTACTATATGACAGAAATAGTATTACATATATTATTAAGAAAAATAACATTAATACTTCCAATGTGATATCAAATAATTAGTGACCCTTAATGAGAAAGTGGTAGCAATAACGAAAGTGCGTAAATTTCCAGTGAATTGGAAGTCATTGAGCTATTATTTTATTAGCAAAGGGGAGAATAATCCAACACACATTCACAATTTTTTGGCGACGAATGAAACTGATGAAGACATAAAAGTTAAAATCTTTTTGAATTTCGCAAGTCATTTCTTTCATCACTTTCACAAAGCTGTTAACCAACAGACTGAGATAAGTATTATATTATGTCAGCTTTAAAATCAGCGCTAGAAAAATATAAAAGATACTGTTTCTTTGGTTAAGAAAACAAGAAAAAGCCTTTAGAAACCAAATTCTCCACAGAAAGTGATAATATAAAAAAATAATGCTCTAGTATTCGTTGATAAATGTCTGGAGTATATTAGCAAATAGTTAGATTTTAATTAAAGCAATTGGCTATACAAAATCCAAAAATTAAATTCAAATCACAGGGTTTAATTTGATGACTGTGAGACTATATTAGAGGTTATAAATTTGCGAGAAAAAATGAATATCAAAGTGAACAAACTTTACTCTGAAATAACAATATTATACGAAATCCAGGTAAAAGTAAGAGAAGTATTTCATGAATAAAAAATGAGCTTTTTCTCGAAATTAATTTGACAACTGAAAGCGATAAAGCATATGAATATTTTACTGTAGACAAAAAAGAATTAAAGATGAAAGAAGTGCAAAAAATATAGCTTAAAAATGAAATAGTAAAAACATACCTTTTATCATTTTCTACTCTTTCGTAAAATATTATATTTTTGAAGTGTAGCATATTTTTATAGGTTATTCTTTTTAAAAAATTCCTACCATCAACCGAAAAAATATTGGAAGCCCTAGTGGTGAATGGTGCTAGTTCGCGAACGGTAGCGCTCAATTTAGTTCGCGAACGGTACCGCTCCCTATAGTTCGCGACCGGGAGCGCTCTGTTTAGTTCGCGAACGGTACCGCTCTCTATAGTTCGCGACCGGGAGCGCTCTGTTAGTTCGCGAACGGTACCGCTCTCTTTAGTTCGCGACCGGGAGCGCTCTGTTTAGTTCGCGAACTAGGTCCTCCAAGACAGCTCGCTCGCTCGCTTTGCTAGCGCTACTGCACGCGCTCTCTTGTTTGTTATGGTAGTTGTGGTTATCGATGGTAGTCTTTTGATTGTTAATGGGATTAAGTGTATTTTATTTTCACATTCCACGTTAAATTTATTAATGTTGAACAATTTATTTTTCTTATATTTTTATATCTGTGGCTTCAGTGAAATGTGTCCACAAGGAACTGTGTTTCCTTTTAGATAATAAACTAAAACAAAAGTTGGTCTTCGGGAAAGGATCGAACGAACTAAGGAGCGAGAGATCTGGGAACTAGTTCGCGTAGTTCGCCTGTGGGAGCGCTCTTCCGAACTAGTTCGTTCACGAACTACACAAGTCTAGTGCCAAGTTGTGTTGCATACGGTTGCACAAACAGACAAGATAGGAAAAAACCTGGAATAACGTTTCATAATTAAGTCACATTGTAATTATTGTTCTTGAAGTGATAGGTAACTGTTCCATTAGGGCCTATAGTTATAAATTTATTCATTGCTCTCAATAATATAATGTCGCTCTCAAATATTTGTTGGTGTAGTGTAGACAATCAGCATATGTTAATACTTTGCACATAAAAGGCTATCCGTATTGTAAATAAGTGTTGGAAGTCTAATTTAAGCGGGTCAAGTTTACATCGCGATACAATGAATATGGTATTCTGCATGCTTTAGTCCAGTTCATTTTACACTGAAAGTATACGATGAAATTAATTGTGATAATTTGTGCTATGAAACGTGATGAAGCAAACGTTGTTGTTACCCGAAATTTAGTTGGTGATGCATTTCGTATGTTTAGGTATGCCTATATAGTTTGATTTTGTAGCGACAATATTAATGGAAATGTGGGTAGGTTGAAATGCAGCCTGTACCAGAAGGGACAAACTCTTTATTATTAGTTGTTGGTAATTTCATAAGCACCATGTTAGTGACAACGTCTATCGCATATCGCAATGTATACTATTCCCATTTAAGCTTCTGACTTTTGGAAACAGCATATCTCGAGAACTAAATGAATTATCAAATTTTTTTATTGTTTACTTTCAATTTCTCTCTTCGTGTTACATAAGAATCTGTTATCAAATTTGACTTCTGAATTTCAACCCAAAACACCTCACTTTTGAGACTGTATATCTCGAGAACTAATCAGGATATCACATAAATTTATTCTTCATTTTTGGCCTGTCTCGTCGAGTTACATAATCCATCATCAAATTGCGATGCCACGGTTGTCGTATGATTCCTTTGATGTTTTTGTGCCTATTCCCCATGTTTCTTCGGCCGACAAATATGGTCACCTCCCCACCCCACTTCACTCTACCCGGTTTCACTCCAGTGCGTGGTGAAGGTCCCTTGCGTCGTCTCCATATATTCCTTCCTCCATGATTTCAGTATAAGGTACAATATCACATCCTACTGTCTTTAAGATATCAGTAGTAATACTATACAAGCCCCTTTATGTTTTTTCAGCTTTCTTAGTTCGTTCAAATATCCTCAGGATGAATTTCAAATTTTTTACACTGCTCATTTCTAATTATGTTTATAAGTTCGTTCTCCGATTTACACCCTCCCATTCCTGAATGATTTTCCATAATGGTCTGACTAAATCAGTTACTTAAAATCTCTTCCTTTTACAAATCCTCCAGCAACATCTTTTCCATCCCTATCTGTAATTGTGTCTTCACCCTATCATAGCAATAGAAATTTCTAGATGCATGTGTCCTCTGCACCAATTCTACAATTCATAAACCCATCATTAGCCACCATCTTAATTATTAATACCTTGTTTAGTTTTTTTCAAGTATTCCCTGCTACCTTGCTGTCTTGTAACTTTATTATGTTCTCTTCTTATCAAGATCTTGAACCATCCTACATCCCTATTATGCACGTAGTTTCTGTACTTTTCCTTATTTTCTGTTTTGAAATAAATATTACTTTCTCTTTCTTGTTATCTGCTTGAACTCTTCCATCCTCGAATCCACCATACTTGGGCCACCCTGCCATTTGATAAAACCTTCCTCAAATATCTCTTCAGTTTCTTTTGTAGTTGTACCCATTTTCCCCGTCAATTTTGGCCACTGGTTTACTGAATTCTGTAATATCCGTCAGAACTGCTTCATGATCACTTATTCCTTCAGTTACTTGACAACCCGTGAGGTTCTCATCGGGCTTTAATAGGAAGATATCCAACATGTTTTGCCCCTGGTATTTTGTTATACCACTTGCGTTAATCCTCCTTCCCCATGTAAGGTACTTCGCAAATCTCTGTTCTCTTGTCATTAATACTATTTCCAACCCAGTTTAAACCTTATAAATTTAAATCCCCACCAACAATGTCCATTCTACTGTCACCATTTAATTCCTCCTTAAAAGCCTCATCTTCATCATTCAGTCTTCCACTATGCTAAGCTACCAACACCCCGATATTTTCTTTTTACTATCCCATGAAACTAGCCCTAGTAACACGTAATCATGATCTACAAACATCAATGTGCAGTAATAGTATTACTAACCAGTAATTGCGATATTGTTATAAAATTGGAAAACTTTTCGTCATTTCTTTTCAACTGGGCCACAGAGTTTTTTTTTTTTTTAAATCACTACATTCTGATAATATTTTCTCTGTTACCACAGAGCGTGGTGGCTGAGTGGTAACGTTCTCAACTCGCATTAAGAAGGACAAATATGCAATTACCGGTCCAAAGTAGTACTCTCATAAGGTTCCTGGGCCATATCCCGTTATTCGGTGACCCACTTTTCCCAGGATCCGGACCGCGGCTCGTGGTGTACAGCCCGCGACCTCAATTTGCGTGTGACGTCACAGCCTTACACTGCAAAGCATTGTACTCAATTCCACAGGAGTATAACGGATCATCAGGCGATCCCTTATTGCTCGTTAATTAGCTTACACCTTCTTTAACATTAAGGACGTCACAGGCACCGGACATCCAAGTATGACATGCCATATTATTTTCATCGCAAAAGAATACATATGGTAATCACACAATTCTATTGACTACTATCTTATATGAACCTAATTTTTTTACTGTATGTATGTATTTTAATTAACAATCCTAACAGTAGTCAGCACCGAGCGTGGTAGAAGAGCTTTCGGGAGGAAATGGGTTCGAATGTACATCAGATCATCATGGTTTCCTGAAATCACAACAAGAAAAAGCTTGATATGCTGGAAATACTAGAATTTTGGAGTTAACATGGGTGCAATTTGCTTTATTCCACCAAGTATGGATCTGCCTGAGTATTCAGCGGAGCTCGGCCGCGATCCACGCGGGAATATAGCTATTTCTAGGTGTACTGCTAACCAGCTCTCGGCTGTACACAATTCTGACGCGTCGCTGTCCTCAATTCTGACACATCCTTGAAGCGCATATAACTATTTCTACATGTACCGCTAACTGTCCGCAATTCTGACGCGGTGGTGAAAGCAGCATCCCCTCGGGCGACCAACACAGCTCTATCTAATTCTGTGTGTGACACTGAAGATGGGTTAGAGGGTTAGACTGAGAAATGTTTTCAAGGATTCACTATGACATGTGGCAGATACTATGGTAAACGTTTTCTTACCTCAGCGATATATACAGCAGCAGTCACTTAGACCAAGTTTGCAGGACATTTTTGAGTGTCCCCCTAACAATCCTAACAGTAGTTAGCACCGAGAGTGGTAGAAGAGATTTCGGGAGGACATGGGTTCGAATGTACGTCAGATTATCATGGTTTCCTGAAATCACTCCAAGAAAAAGCTTGATATGCTGGAAATACTAGAATTTTGGAGTTAACTTGGGTATATTGTTTCTCTCGAAAACTGTCTCTAGGAATTAATGTGAATAGGTGATAATTTTTCAGACTCTTTTATTTTATACACATGCAATTTGCATTATTCCACCAAGTATGGGTATAGAATATTATAATCATACACCAACGCATTCACATTCGTTATATTAGTTACTATGTGGGGAATATTAGAACACAGCTCTATCTAATTCTTTGTTTGACACTGTTTTCATGTGAATTCATTCACAGACAAAGGCAGATCGGTTAATAACATGTTCTGACATTTGGAGCAGGAACAGCAGTAGCAGAAAACAAAAAATTGTTTTCTTTGGGCACTAACCATGCGACATAGACTCATTTGACATAGATTGCGACGTTTCTCTCAAGTGATCCTGAGACAACGAATACTATATTGTCAGAACAGGGTGATACAAGTCTTAAAATCCGGTAAAAAATGTGTATGAAGCATAAGAGCCTACAACAGCTCGAAGGCTAGAAAAACCAGTTTCTCGATGACGCCCCTCTTATTTAAAGTTTACAGTACCACATATCAGGAGGACATGTGTTCGAATGACCACCCCGCCATCATGATTTCGGTTTTCCGTGGCTTCCTGAAATCACTCCAGGCGAATACAGGGAAAGAGTCCATTAAAACTAATTCTGTATTTGACGATGTGTCATGTGAGAAGCAGGACGACATGAATCTCAATCACATTTACACCGACAGAGTTTAAATATTTATGTGGAAGTGAAAATCTCCCAGGTTTAATTTTGTACACATGCAACAAACATAATTTCTTGATAAATGATACAGATTTATTGAAATTTTAAAATACATTTTATTGCATAATAATGCATCACTCAATACTTATGGTTTCATTCCATGTGTGTCATAGGCCTCTCTTGCCTTCACATACTGCCCCCCCCCACCCGTTTTTACCTAATTCTTCAATTAATATCCATTTATTGCCTTACACTTTTTGAAATTCCATGCGAAACTATACATACCTTTAGACGTTGTAAATGTTTATAAGATGGGCATTTTTTTTATATGGGTGGCATATACGTACATTACTGTTAATAACACAGACGTACCTACAACTTACGGGGGTATCTCAAACTCGAATGGCCCGAAAGGGGGGGGGAGGGGAAGAATTCATATAAACATCAAATCTTAGCATCTCGACTATAGCTCAGCGGGTAAGGCGTCTGACCGGAGATAGATAGTTCCTCCGTTCGAATCCCTGTCTGGGTGGTGATTTTCATAAGCCCTTAACCCAACTTCACCTCTGGCACAGATTACTGTGTAATGTAAAGTACACCAGAATGCTTCTACGGGTCGGATTCTACGTTAAACTGTAGGTCTCTTCTAAGGATAACAACTCTAGTTGCGTACACTTTCAAAAGCAAAGATTCAAGACAAACGAAGGCCTAATGTGATCTAAACGAGCATTCATAGTGGATTGATGGGGTGCAAACAGTCAGTCAGTCAGATGAAAAATTTTAATATCATGCTCGTCTCTTGTCTCTGAGCACAACATATTGATATGTGCATAAAAAACACACCCACACTCATGAATGGATAAGTTTTGAAAAGAATTTGGGCAGGTATAAGGCAAATGGATGTAGGTGCGGACAATGTAGGTAAATACCATGCAGCAAACAGCGTAAACAATACCTGATAACGAGGTGTACACACTTTTTCTGTAGTTTCATTAACCGTGGAACCAGAAAAAGAAAACCATCACTAACAGCTACCCCCAAGGTACCAGAACTATTCACATTAGCATCGCCTCTCACACTTCTCAGGATTCTAGTAGCATGTGCACAAGTACGAAACTGTTCACATCATCTCATATCACCCTCACAACAACAAGCAATCCAGTAACATGTGTCCCTAGTACCACAAAGGCATTAGTAGATTCAAGATCCTTTCTTAACACATGCTACAATGTCGTACTTTGGATGCTCACTCACAGCTGAATATGTCACAAATCACACACAAATTAGTGGTGGAAATGAAATACACACACTACACGCAGGTAGACGAGTGAAAGAAAGGTATCACCCATATTTACACTCTAGCTGCCTTCCCTCGCACACAGCATTTTAATTCCAAAAACTGTGGACTCCATATTAACCATGGAACCAGAAAAAAATTCCATCATTAACAGCTATTCCAGGTACCAAACTGTTCACATTAGCACCCCCCTTCCCCCCTCACCTCTCACACAGTAGCATGTGCACAAGTACGAAACTGTTCACATCAGCATCATCTCATATCACACACATAACAACAAGCCATCCAGTAATATGTTCCCCTAGCACCACAAAGGCATGAGTAGATTCAAGAGCCTTTCTTAATACAGGTTGCAATGGAATACTTTGGTTGCTCACTCACAGCTGCATACGTCACAAAACACACACACACACACACATTAGTGATGTAAATGAACTACACATCCTACATACGGGCAGGCGAGTGAAAGAAAGGTATCACCAGATTTACACTCTAGCAGCCTTCCCTTGCACACTACCTTCCAAGACCAAGAACTGTGGACTCCATATTACACCACTACATTAATTAATTAATTAAATTAATTGCAATGGAGCACACGCTTCGTTGGCAATTTACCTACACAACCAACTTCCCCCTATCCTGCACCCACTTGTATTTGCCCTCTACAAATTTTAATTTTAAATTCTTTTAACGTTTTCGGTAAGTTATTCATCATTCCCCTCGGTAATTCATTCCAATCCCTGAAACCCTTGTGCCTGAAATCAAGTGCCAGCTTGTGGTCATGGTCATCTTTTCCCCTCTATGAACTACTTTTCATTCCTTCTGCAATATCTTTCCATGCCTAATTGCCAGTATACGCCATGTACACTCCCATGACCCTCCTCATCCTCCTCCTGTCTTGCAATGAATCCCATTCCAGCTCCTTTATCATATCTGTCACTGATTGCATTCGGCAATTGTTTCCAGAAACAAATCTAGCAGCCATTCTTTGCACCAACTCCTGTATTTGATACTCAAAATGTGGGTCCGATACTACACTACCATATTCTAACAATCATCTGACCAAAGTTTTGTAACCCAATTCCTTCACTTCTCTCGTGCATCCCCTCATCACTCTCTCCAACAAGTTCAGGATTCTGAAACCTTTTCCTACCACCTGTCCAATGTGTCCTGCCCAGTTAAGCTTGTTATCAAATGTGATGTCAAGTTATTTACATTTCAAGTCTTCAGCAAGCAATTCTTTCCCCACCTTATATTCATAATTATCCTTTTGCTGACTCTTCTTTGCATTTATTTTCATCCCAAGTTTACCAACCCAACTAGATGTAGTGTCCAGATCACCCTGCAACTGTTTACAGTCCTCTATCGTTTTGATCCTTTTATACAGCTTTATGTCATCTGCAAACAATCTAATTTCAGATATTAAACAATAAACACAATTATTCATTACAATAATGAATACAATGGTCCCAATACGCTACCCTGCAGCACTCCCATTTTACTTCCACTTCCTTTGATACCACATTTCCTACCCTAACTTTCTGTTTTCTACCTTTTAAAAAATACTTTCTCATCCACTCCAATAGTTTTTTACCTTATTTACTACCATTTTGTGGCTTACTATGTCAAATGCCTTTGAAAGATCTAGTGCTACATTATCAATTTGGCCTCCCTTGTCCATTTCATCTGAAATATCTTGCATATATCCCACCAACTGAGATTCGCATGAATATGCTTGCCTGAACCCATGTTGCCTACTAGAAAACCACTTACGTTCCTCACATACATTTCTGATGTGGTTGCATATCAATCTTTCCATTAATTTACCTACCACTGAAGTCAAATTGATTGGCCTGTAATTTTCGACTCTATTTCTCACCCCTCCTTTATGTACCAGTATTCCAATCGCACTTTTCCAGTCTTGAGGTAGGCAGCAAGTATCCAGACTCAATTTAAATAATATTTCAAGATAAGGTACAATGTCACATCTGGCCATCTTTAAGATATCAGTCTGTAGAAATATTATCTGCACCAGCCCCCTTATGTGTTTTCAGCTTCCTAATTTCCTTCATGATTTCTTCCGGATAATTTCAAAATTTTTATTATCTTCATTTCTAATCATATTGTTAAGCTCGTTCTCCGAATTAGACCTTCCCATTTCTGATTAATTGTCCCTAATACTCTCACTAAACCAGTTACTTAAAATCTCTGCCTTTTTCAAATCCTCTGTAACTACTTCACCGTCCTTATCTATAAGCATCTCTACACCCTCCCTTCCCCTCAGTTTCCTGATATAGCCATAGAAATTTCTAGATACATCAGTCGATGCTCCTCCTGCACTGACAATATTCTTCATAAACCTTTAGCCACTTTCTTTGCTGTTATTAACTCCTTGTTTAGTTGTTTCAAATATTCCCTACTTCCCTGCTGTCTCTTAACTCTGTTACATTTCTCTTCTAACCAACCTCTTTAACCTCCTCACTTCCCTATTATAGTACACCGGTTCTCTACTTCCCTTTATTTTCTGCTTTTGGAATGAATTTTTCTTCTCCCTTTCTTATTATCTCCTTGAACTCTTCCCACCTTGACTCTAATGTACTTGTGCCTGCCTTCCATTTGCTGAAACGTTCTCTGAAATATCTGTTCAAATTTGAAATCTGTGCATTTTTATAATTGTACCTATTCCCCTCTTCAATTTTGGCTGCTGGTCCACTGAATCGTCTAATATCCATCAGAACTGTGTCATGATCACTTATTCCTTCCGTTACTTGACACCCCACAAGGTTATCATCGGGCTTTATTGGGAATATATCCAAAATATTTTGTCCCCTAGTGTTTTGCTCTACCACTTGTGTAAATTCTCCTTCCCTTATTAAGGTATTTGCAAATCTTTTTATAGAATCTTTTAATTCCTCACATTTTTAACAACAAATCAAAGTGTAAAATACAATTTTTTTACCTGCTGACCCATGGCCTGTACATTAATTAAAACCCAATTAAAATATAATCAGCAGTGTTTTTCCATAAATTGGGTTCACAGAAATGTTATATTAAATTTGTCAACTTTATAGCACCACATTACAATGAAACATACAGTGTGGATCACACAGGCTGTGTATTAAACAAAAGTTCATAAAAATCTGACCAGTAATTTTTGTAAAACGCTTTAAAATAAGTCTGATAATAATTTGGAATATTTCTCAATTTTCCAGCATCACATTAATAGAAAAGATACTGTATTTTATCCTCGAAAATTCATAGAAATCTGAAAAGCACAGCAGTTTTCACTTGAATGACCTTCAATGAACAATTATCTTAAACTTATCACCTTATGATGTCACATAAAATTCAAACAATCCCTATTTTACCAGTGAGACTAGTGGTTATACATTAACCAACAATCCATCAAAATCTGATCAGTAATTTTAGGGTGGATCATGTTAAAATAAAAATTATCCTAAATTTATCACTTAACATTAACATATCAATTTGAAATTTAGACCTACTCAATTTTTGCTGTGGGACCAAGAGCTATACATTAATCAAAATCCCATCAGCATACAACCAGTGGTATTTGTGTAAATCATCTTCAACAAAAATAACCCATAATTTCTCAGCAAAATGAAACACACCCTAATTTACATGCAGGATAACAGGCAGTACATTAATTTTTAATTCTCATTATCTGACAGCACATTGTAATGAAAAATACACTATTTTACTCACGAGACCATGGACTGTAAATTAGATAAAACTGTGAGTCAGTAGTTTTTGTGTGAGTGCCATCCATCAAATTTTTTATTTTATTTTTTTAAGTCAGTCCCTTTTATGTAACTTACTAATAGTAACACACATAATTTTTTTTGGCATCTCAAATGTATAGACTTTTCCTTGTTAAAATTTTATTTTAAGTATTGATTATTTATTTCATTTATGTTATGGTACTTTCCTTGGCTTCCTTTGTTCATTTTCAATCAAAGTTTATCTCCCAATGTTTTATTTGATGTATTCTTAATATCATCTCTTACTGATTAAAATGACAATGCCAGAAACCATTTTTAACATTCTCCTTGGTTCTTATTTACACATATAAATTTTTCTGATAAATGTTACACATTTTCTTGATGAATTTTTAGTTCTGTTTTCATAAACTCAGTATGTTAGTTTAATTTTTTTATTTGAATTAAGCTAGCAGGGAAAGTTATTGAGGAAGAGTAATAAAAGGGGACATAGGGAATTACTGGAATAGGCAGAATTTGAACATGTAAAAGACTTATTTTATTCAGGACTTATTTAAAAATTTAATTGTTTGAATTAACATTCAAAAAAAATGTTTCCATATCAGAAAATACCACATTGTTAACCATTTTACTGACCAGATTTTCTAAAGATTAACCATAAAAACAGAGTTGTGGAATTTTTGTTTTCTATTGCTTTGTAGTTTGAAACCTTGGGTGGTAGGTCTCACAACCGACTACTTGTAGGTATTTCTTTCAGCGTAAATGTGGCATTCTGTTGTGAAAATTTAATTTTGTTTACATGTATATATTCTACTAAGTGAGTTATTTTGTCTCTCTTGTTGCCTTTTTTAAATTATTTTTTTAAAAGTTCTGTCCATTATAGGGATTTAATTTTTCTTTTATATTTTTCTGTCAGATGTAGTAATGCCTCCCATTATATAAATTACTTTCTATATTCCCTCCTGCATTAAAAATTTTTCCAGGACAGATGAGTGGTGTCACATAATGTTAATATATTGTTTATTTCTTTTCACAAAATTCACTTTTATCTTCTTTTAGGGCATGTCTACTAGTGTTTCATCCTTCAGGATAAATTTATAAGCATTTTGCAGGTTTTTATTTATTATCATTATTTCCTTATTTTAGAATTATCTTTTAAAAATTATACGTTTCTGTGGATTCTAATTTTTACACCAGTTTTTAACTTCTGTGTAGTCCTGAAGGTTTTATGCCACACTCTCCCTTATGCTGCTGCCTAGCATTTATTTAACTTTGTCAGTAATATTCTTTAATTTATATAAAATTCTCAGTCATTTCTACCCAGATTTCACAGTCTGGTAAATTATTCATCACAACTTGAAATGTTTCAACTATTTCACTATTTTATCTTTTTTTATGCTATGAATTCCAGTATAGATACCATAATAATCATCAGTGCTAATACCTTATCATTGATATGATTCATGGACTGAAGTTTGTTTTCCCAGTAATTGTTTAGCAAAAATAGTACTTTCTTGAATGCACTGGGAACCTTTATGCACATCTTGTGTGATTTTTAAACAGATTTTGAAAGAAGCAGTTAATTCATTTTTTAATATTTGTAAAAATGAACAAGCATCTACATATTCAAGATTTCCTGAAGCTTTCATTATCCTACTGCAATTTTATATTCATGTAAACTTCAAGTATATTTTCTTATTTTATAAAGCTTTGTATATGAAAAACCATCATAACTTTTACAATATGGTCTTCCATCCTTTATGCTTCATTTAAGACACTTTTCTCTTGTTATTTTCATGAATGGTTAATTATTCATTTTTGTAACATTTCTATTCCATTTTTATCACAATTTATTTAACCATTCTTTATACCAGTCAATTGAAACATCAGTTAATCCAAAGCATCCCAGCAGCCAATTTGTATGAGAAGATATTGATTAATAAAGCTTCAGGATTTGAAGAATACAACTAGAAAAACATTTAAGACTGACT
This sequence comes from Vandiemenella viatica, assembly GCA_031002005.1. Lineage (NCBI taxonomy): Eukaryota > Metazoa > Arthropoda > Insecta > Orthoptera > Morabidae > Vandiemenella > Vandiemenella viatica. Next base: position 28,217,045 of record JARYHS010008075.1, read on the forward strand.
TGAATGTGATGTCAGTGATCATTGCGACCAAGACACTTGCAACAATGAGAAGAGCCTAGCAGTAAATTTGCTGAAATGGAACAATCCAGTGAGGAAGCTTGACACTTCCCTGAGATTAGAACAACAACATGAACCTGATGTTTACCAGTTAAAGTCTTTAAACCATTTGCAAGATTTAAAATAATAATAATAATAATAATTTTCTGCTCTGAAGGAAAATTACAGTATACACCAATTTTGGTACTGTAAGTTATGTGTTATCCTATTTTTATGACATGTGGTACACAATAAAGTATAAAATACAGTACAGTTACACTGTTAAGTTTAATACATGTGACTGTTTCCTCATTTCTTGTTCCTTCTACAACACTGGTGCAGACTTGTTTATTTATTGATCTGTTATCCAAAAAATAAGTTATTTCAACACTCCTTATCCCCAGTTCTTTTGGATAATAAATGTTCTTATTTCTCATTACATCAAACCATGCCATTTTAGATATTTTTATTAGTGCATTTATTTCTATTTCCTGTTTTGCTTTTGCCATTCCAACTACTATTTGATCAGTGTTGGTCATGGTCAGTTTGTCTGTATTGATAAATTTATTCTGTTCCTTTTCATATTTTTACACTTAGTTCTTGTAATTAGCTGATATGCACACAATGGTCTGACTTCGGGTTTCCAACACAAGTTCTTCGCTTCTCTTGTACATCCACTCATCACGATTTTAACCCCGAAGGACATGTAGTGAACAACATGAGAAAAACAGTTTGTACACAAAACAAATGGCAGCAAACTGTAAACAGAACAGTGAAATGGAAGAGTGCCTGGATTCCTGAAATCACCCCAGACAAATGCAGGGAAAGAGACCTTAAAAAGTCCATAGCAGAATTCCTCACCATTCCTTGCCATATATCCTTTCTCACCTCTAATGACGATGACATCTACGAGCCTGAAAAAGAGTCTGATATGCTGAAAATACTAGAATTTTGGATCGTCGTTGATATTTGTCTGTGTAACGCCAGCACTGCACCAGTAACAATACACGGTAGACTGGGAAGTTAAGATAGCCGAGACAAATTCCTAATTTAAAAAATTCATTCACATACCAAGGTATGGAAAAAACACAGCACACACAATAAAGTTATCACAATGCTCTTAGCTAACTGATAGTTTCATGGTCATCAAACAGACATCATAAGCCACATTTTTTATAGTAGATCCCTACACATTGACAAATATCTAAAATGTCACCATAGGTGCAGACACTAGTTCTATTACGCCGAAGATAGCACCCATACTTAAACTGTCGTAAATTGTTAGGTCATTCGTATGTGAATGTGCGTTTTTGGATATTTTATCCACTCAGACATCATCATCTAAGGTCTAATGCCAGATTGTGGTCATGGTCAATTTAGGCTCCATACACCACAAAGAATGATTCTAACAATATCCATTCTAACATCATTATATGCCATTATACAGCTCTCCCAACACTCTTCATATCTTCCAGTCACATCCAGCCCAGCTCCTTTATTATGTCACTTGTTGAATGTTTTCCACTAATAAATCTAGCTACCCTCCTTTGCACCCTGCATTTGATGCACAACAAAATATGGACTCCATACTACACCACTATAGCCTGACTGTGGGTTTGCAGCAAAGTACTTTGCTTCTCTGGCACACCCTCTCAGCACCCTCTCCATTAAATTATTTTTACCCCGAAGTGCATAAAGTGAAAAATGTGAGAAACACAGCTAGTATGCCAACACAAACAGCAGTAAACTGTAAACAGCACAGTGGAATGGGATAGTGCCTAAGCCCTGAAACAATGGTTAGAAGCATACATTGATGGTCAGTATAAATCTATAACCAAATATGTTAGACTCAAATCCACAGAGGAATCGTGCACACACGCACATTTCCATGCATACAGCGAGCTCAACACAACAGCACCAAGTTAGAACTCACACATTGGAAGAAGACACACACATTAGTGGGGGAAATGAACTGCACAGCCATATCCAGACAAACGAGTTAAAGGAAGGTCTGAAGATATTTACACATACACAAAAACACACACACACGTACATGCATACAGCGAGTTCGACATAAACAACAGCAAGCATCATGGAAACGATGAAGTGGGGGCAGAATTGTCGATACCACCGATTAACTGGACAGAACTCTCGTTACAAAAATAATTAGACAGACGAGTTAACTGGAGGAAAGGAACTCCACACCCCAACGGCCAGACTGAGGTGTTACAGGATGGGCACAGGATAGCATGTCTTTTCAATAAACCTAACTGCTCACCACACTCACTTGATTTCATGTGCCATCATTATAGATGGCTACCTGAGCTAAACTCTTGTACACTGTTTGGTCAAAGTCATTTCGTAATAGCAACTTCTGAAAGACAAATGTGTATCAATCTGCCCAGGTGGCCAAGGCGAGAGAGGAGCCCCTCCTCACAGCGGAAGCGTATGTCGTGTTCCTATGACGGTATATCGGCATACATAACCGCTTTCGCTCGTTTTAAAATTCCTGTCTTCGGTGCCGTCCTAAAATTGCGTTTACCGGCAATAGACCCAGGTCGGAAAAGTCCGGTAATCCATCGCGGTCCGCGTTTTTAGGGCCAGCGTATAACAGTATTTCTGTCCGCAGTGGGGTAGGGGCTCCCCTCTCGCCTCGGCCGCCTGGGCAGATTGATACACATTTGTCTTTCAGAAGTTGCTATTACGAAATGACTTTGACCAAACAGTGTACAAGAGTTTAGCTCAGGTAGCCATCTATAATGATGGCACATGAAATCAAGTGAGCGTGGTGAGCATTTAGGTTTATTGAAAAGACATGCTATCCTGTGCCCATTCTGTAACACCTCAGTCTGGCCGTTGGGGTGTGGAGTTCCTTTCCTCCAGTTACTTGTATGTATGTGGTAACGTATAGAATTGTGGTGTATTCATGGACATATGTGTGTGTGCGTGTTCCTATGTGCTTGTGTGTGTAATTATATTAATAGGAGTCTACTACATATTGAGATTTCACCATCAGTGGGAAAGAGTTGCGGTGTGGAGGAGACGTGGTGGTGATCTGTGTGTTGATGGTACATGTAATAAATTGTGTCTGGTTAACACTGTTTATGGGATAAACACTGAGGTGTGTGGCGAAAACATGACAACTTTTGCACACCCTCTATCTCTCGTCAGGCCGATGATATGTGAGAAGAGTTCTGTCTTTCAGTCAATCATGAGGCAAGCAATACTTTTTCGTTTCCATTATTGGTAGCCGGTAGTTGTGCTGAACTCGCTGTAGACATGGACATGTGTATCTGCGTCTCTCTTTGTGCATGTAAGCGTATCTATGGTGATACCTGACTTTAACTCATCTGTCTGATGATTTTTGTAACGAGAGTTCTGTCCAGTTAATCGGTGGTAACGACAATTCTGCCCCCACTTCATCGTTTCCATGATGCTTGCTGTTTTTTATGTCGAACTCGCTGTATGCATGTACGTGTATGTGTGTGTGTGTTTTTTTTATTTGTGTGTATGTCTCTCTCTTGGTATGTATGTGTAAATATCTTCAGACCTTCCTGTAACACGTTTGTCTGGATATGGCTGTGCAGTTCATTTCCCCCACTAATGTGTGTGTGTGTGTCTTCTTCCTTTGTGTGAGTTCAATCTTGGTGCTGTTGTTTCGAGCTCGCTGTATGCATGGAAATGTGCGTGTGTGCACGATTCCTCTGTGAATTTGAGTATAACATATTTGGTTATAGAATTATACTGACCATCAATGTGTGCTTCTAACCATTGTTTCAGGGCTTAGGCACTATCCCATTACACTGTTCTGTTTACAGTTTGCTGCCATTTGTTTTGTGTACAAACTGTTTTTCTCACGTTGTTCACTACATGTCCTTCGGAGCAAAAATCTTGATGAGTGGATATACAAGAGAAGCGAAGAAATTGGAAACCCAAAGACAGACCACTGTGTGCATATAGTGGTGTAATATGGAGTCCACAGTTCTTGGGCTTGGAAGGTAGTGCGCAAGGGAAGCCTGCTATAGTGTAAATATAGTGATACCTTTCTTTCACTCGCCTGCCCGCATGTGGATGTGTAGTTCATTTACATCACTAATGTGTGTGTGTGTGTGTGTGTGTGTGTTTTGTGACGTATGCAGCTGTGAGTGAGCAACCAAAGTATTCCATTGCAACCTGTATTAAGAAAGGCTCTTGAATCTACTCATGCCTTTGTGGTGCTAGGGGAACATATTACTGGATGGCTTGTTGTTATGTGTGTGATATGAGATGATGCTGATGTGAACAGTTTCGTACTTGTGCACATGCTACTGTGTGAGAGGTGAGGGGGGAAGGGGGGTGCTAATGTGAACAGTTTGGTACCTGGAATAGCTGTTAATGATGGAATTTTTTTCTGGTTCCATGGTTAATATGGAGTCCACAGTTTTTGGAATTAAAATGCTGTGTGCGAGGGAAGGCAGCTAGAGTGTAAATATGGGTGATACCTTTCTTTTACTCGTCTGCCTGCGTGTAGTGTGTGTATTTCATTTCCACCACTAATTTGTGTGTGATTTGTGACATATTCAGCTGTGAGTGAGCATCCAAAGTACGACATTGTAGCATGTGTTAAGAAAGGATCTTGAATCTACTAATGCCTTTGTGGTACTAGGGACACATGTTACTGGATTGCTTGTTGTTGTGAGGGTGATATGAGATGATGTGAACAGTTTCGTACTTGTGCACATGCTACTAGAATCCTGAGAAGTGTGAGAGGCGATGCTAATGTGAATAGTTCTGGTACCTTGGGGGTAGCTGTTAGTGATGGTTTTCTTTTTCTGGTTCCACGGTTAATGAAACTACAGAAAAAGTGTGTACACCTCGTTATCAGGTATTGTTTACGCTGTTTGCTGCATGGTATTTACCTACATTGTCCGCACCTACATCCATTTGCCTTATACCTGCCCAAATTCTTTTCAAAACTTATCCATTCATGAGTGTGGGTGTGTTTTTTATGCACATATCAATATGTTGTGCTCAGAGACAAGAGACGAGCATGATATTAAAATTTTTCATCTGACTGACTGACTGTTTGCACCCCATCAATCCACTATGAATGCTCGTTTAGATCACATTAGGCCTTCGTTTGTCTTGAATCTTTGCTTTTGAAAGTGTACGCAACTAGAGTTGTTATCCTTAGAAGAGACCTACAGTTTAACGTAGAATCCGACCCGTAGAAGCATTCTGGTGTACTTTACATTACACAGTAATCTGTGCCAGAGGTGAAGTTGGGTTAAGGGCTTATGAAAATCACCACCCAGACAGGGATTCGAACGGAGGAACTATCTATCTCCGGTCAGACGCCTTACCCGCTGAGCTATAGTCGAGATGCTAAGATTTGATGTTTATATGAATTCTTCCCCCCCCCCCCCTTTCGGGCCATTCGAGTTTGAGATACCCCCGTAAGTTGTAGGTACGTCTGTGTTATTAACAGTAATGTACGTATATGCCACCCATATAAAAAAAATGCCCATCTTATAAACATTTACAACGTCTAAAGGTATATATAGTTTCGCATGGAATTTCAAAAAGTGTAAGGCAATAAATGGATATTAATTGAAGAATTAGGTAAAAACGGGTGGAAGGGGGTAGGGGGGCAGTATGTGAAGGCAAGAGAGGCTATGAAACACATGGAATGAAACCATAAGTATTGAGTGATGCATTATTATGCAATAAAATGTATTTTAATATTTCAATAAATCTGTATCATTTATCAAGAAATTATGTTTGTTGCATGTGTACAAAATAAAACCTGGGAGATTTTCACTTCAACATAAATATTTAAACTCTGTCGGTGTAAATGTGATTGAGATTCATGTCGTCCTGCTTCTCACATGACACATCGTCAAATACAGAATTAGTTTTAAAGGACTCTTTCCATGTATTCGCCTGGAGTGATTTCAGGAAGCCACGGAAAACCGAAATCATGATGGCCGGGTGGTCATTCGAACCCATGTCCTCCTGATATGTGGTACTGTAAACTTGAAATAAGAGGGGCGTCATCGAGAAACTGGTTTTTCTAGCCTTCGAGCTGTTATAGGCTCTTATGCTTCATACACATTTTTTACCGGATTTTAAGACTTGTATCACGCTGTTCTGACAATACAGTATTCGTTGTCTCAGGATCACTTGAGAGAAACGTCGCAATCTATGTCAAATGAGTCTATGTCGCATTGTTAATGCCCAAAGAGAACAATTTTTTGTGTTCTGCTACTGCCGTTCCTGCTCCAAATGTCAGAACATGTTATCAACCGATCTGCCTTTGTCTGTGAATGAATTCACATGAAAACAGTGTCAAACAAAGAATTAGATAGAGCTGTGTTCTAATATTTCCCCACATAGTAACTAATATAACGAATGTGAATGCATTGGTGTATAATTATAATATTCTATACCCATACTTGGTGGAATAATGCAAATTGCATGTGTATAAAATAAAAGAGTCTGAAAAATTATCACCTATTCACATTAATTCTAAGAGACGGTTTTCGAGAGAAACAATATACCCAAGTTAACTCCAAAATTCTAGTATTTCCAGCATATCAAGCTTTTTCTTGGAGTGATTTCAGGAAACCATGATAATCTGATGTACATTCGAACCCATGTCCTCCCGAAAGCTCTCCTACCACGCTCGGTGCTGACTACTGTTAAGATTATTAATTAAAATACATACATACAGTAAAAAAATTAGGTTCATATAACTTAGCAGTCAATAGAATAGTGTGATGACCATATGTATTCGTTTGCGATGAAAATAATATGGCACGTCATACTTGGATGTCCGGTGCCTGTGACGTCCTTAATGTTAAAGAAGGTGTATGCTAATTAACGAGCAATACGGAATCGCCTGAAGATCCGTTATACTCCTGCGGAATTGAGTACAATGCTTTGCACTGTAAGGTTGTGGCGTCACACACAAATTGAGGTCGCGGGCTGTACCCCACGAGCCGCGGTCCGGATCCTGGGAAAAGTGGGTCACCGAATAACGGGATATGGCCCAGGAACCGTATGAGAATACTACTGTCCGACCATCCAGATTTGGGATTTCAGTGATTTCCCCAAATCATTCGAGGTTTATGACGGGTTGGTTCTTACAAAAGGCTATGGCCGAATTCCTTCGCATTCCTTTCACCCAGTCCATTCCTGTCTCTAATGACCTCGACGTCAACCAGCCGTAAAGCCTTAAGCAGGAAAAAGTCTGTTACCATTTTTTTTTCACTGTTCCTTGGAGGTATTTCCATCGACTGCCTTTATCACAGTCTTCGGTGAGGAGATAAAGAAGTTTCTCGGTCTCTGTGGGAATCAGCTACAGTGTTTCCAACAGATATGTAAAGGGCATCCCCAAGTAAGTGTTACTGGCGTAAAAGTTTCATGATAAAATTGCATCCTCAGCACCGGATTATGTACGAGGTTTAAATGAAAACCATTAACTTTCTACAGAATTACTGGAGCAATACTATTTCTTGCACGCTAGGTAAAGAGCGCCATTAGTTAAATGGATTTCAGAGCAAATCTTCCTTGACAAACTATTCATTAAAAAATATACGCCACTTAATGTTCAGTAGCATGGATTGACCATTGATAAATTTACTCATACTGTAGGTTTTGTATTCGTTAATTCAGTGTTAATGCTTTGGATGGAGACAAAATTGTCGCTGATACTTTCTGTACCTTTCAAAAGCATTTGATGCTAGGTATGATGCTATATAACTTAATAGGAAAACAACTGGAATAAGATGGAATGTAAAATATTAGGTATAATCATATTCCGAAAATCATAAACAACTAGCAGTCCGCCTGAAAGTGTGTTATAGCATACAACTTTTTGTTATTATTCAAAGTTCGGCGAGCAGAAAAGTTTCGCCAAGGGGTTGAATATATAGTCAACTACTTCTTTGGCTTTTACTCTTCAATGAAAAATGTGCCTCAAGCCAGATGAAAGGTAACAAAGATGTAACCTGTGCCTAAATATATGGTTACGCACATTGCTCACTTAGTGGTAATAGACGTCTTGAGCCGATTCTGACGTCATTATACCCAGAATTAGTCATGGCAGCCACTTTATTAACTGCAAATCCGCTATGTAACTTTCAATATTAGTAGTCATTCTGGTCAAGGCTGTATTTCATCCTTACCACAACCTTCGTCAATACAGCTCCTTGGAAATCAACACTTTTTGATTTTTCACTTATATGTATTACGAACGGACTTACGTGTGATACCTAAGGTGTCACACTGGTTCAGGCTGTATCTCAACCAAGCCACAAACTCCGCTAATATAGTTGCTAGATGATTAAAGGTTCTATCACACGAGCATTAATACATACACTATGTTGCTTGTTAGTTATGTCTTGAATTGCGATGTAAACTTGATCCACAATTTCAGATCATGGTATCAAAGCAACCGCTAAAAACTGGTTGAGAAATTCCCTTTGCAATATGGCGGTCGTAAAAGCGAAGTAAAAAATCAATACATGTGGAACTACATTCAGCTCATGAACTATGGTGTCAGCATCATGACAGTTATTAAAGTAATGTAATTTAAAAATGTATACTAAAATGCTCGTAACTTACGCTGTACAACGGAAAGTCCAGAATTCATTAAACTCTTAACACATCTTACATTAATATATCGAGTCAAATTTACATCGTGATATAGAGATTGTGATAGTGCGCGTGCTTTAGGTCAATTGCAGTTAATACTGAAAGTGTTTAATAAAATTTGTAATAGGTGAAGTAAGTGAATTCTGCTACTTGGGAAGCAAATTTACAAAGGACGGCGAAATAGCAGAATAGCATTAGCAAAAAAAGCCTACATGAAAAAGAGAAATCTTTTGGTTTCAAATATTGATCTAAGAATTAGAAATAACTTTCTAAAATTCTGTGAGTGGGGCACAGCACTTTATGGTAGCGAAGCATGGTATTTAGTAATACCAGAAAGAAAGAAAATTGAAGCATTTGAAATGTGATGTGACAGAAGAATGCTGAAAATTAGGTGGACAATGTACGAAATAAACGAGTTTTGGAAATGTTGGGTGAGAAAAGAAGTTTGTGGAAGATGCTTACAAAAAGAAGGTAGGTCATATTTTGAGACATGCTGAATTGGTTAATTTGTTAGTGGAAGGAAAGAACTGTAGAGGAAGACAGAGTTTAGAATATATGAAGTAGATAATTGAGGACGTGGGTTGTAAGGGGTATGTAGAGATGAAGAGGTTAGCACAAGATAGGAAGGGATGGAGGATTGCATCAGCCAGTCGAAAGACTGCTTAAACCATAATGTTCTTGTTGCCGAATAATGCAGGAGGATTTTAGTTAATGTTAGTGATAAATTAGCTGTTTTCATAAGTGCCGTGTTAGTGAAGAAGTTTATCGCGATGTAAACTGCTCCTAATATGACTCTTGAAACGAAAATTTTCTGCCTTTGGCCATTGAATACATTCGTTTTAAGTGAAGGATTTAATAGTTATTGCCACAATACTAAACAGTAAGTATAAAACACTGTTTTGTTTGTCATAAGCTACTATATGTACTGGTTTCTACAAATATTTTGAACTAAAAACATAAAAGGGTTAGTTACCTTCGGTTAAATTTTGGCAAGAACAATTTGTAATATTGACATCCCGAGCACTAGCTTTTTGTTACTTTTAGTGAACCGACTTTTGTGCTAGTACACTTTTAGTATACTTTTAGCATTTTACAATTTTTTCCCCCAAGGTTAGATTTCTCGCGAATATTATTACGCACATATTACGAACGGAATTACCTGACGAGTTACACTATTTCATCTACATAACTGAAGACATCTCTTTGCGAACATACCGAAAGTACGATTTTTATTTTATTTTTTAAAATTAAGATTAAGTACAGATTTATATTTCCTGCTTCCGAACTATTATTTGTTAAGCACATCAGTTTTAGTGCTTTTAAACTAAACACACACATGCATATACCAGAAGGTTTATGCTTTTATTTCTGAAAAGAAGAAGTGTTTGTGATGTACTAATTAAGCAAAGAGTTACTGTGGCACTGCAGTCTACGAAGTAGGAAACTCTTTAGTGTTCTGCGAAATGATAATTGGAATTTCTAAACGAACTATTCGTTCGTGGAATAAAAACTATCCTATGTCACTACGCACACAATTTACTAACCCCGTGCCAAATTTCATTTAAATCTGTTGATGAAACAATACACTATGGTAACAGGGGCGGCCCTAGGGCGGTGCGAGCGGTGCGACCGCACCCGGCACCGTTATATGGGGGTGCCGAAACTGCAGCGATAGATCGTCTGCGCAAAAAATGAAAAATAAATTCTATAATAACCCAGATTGCCGTTAATATATTATTTTAACACAAATCATCCAGAAGAGTTTAACAAAGTAAGAGTTTCAGCTTAATGCATAGTCATATGTCATCAAAGAATAGAGTCAATTCGAGTTGCTACTCGAGTCAGTTCGAGTTACTCTAATCATGAAAATAACAACTCCTTCAAAAGTTAGCACGTCGCGCCTCTCTCTCTACCGCATTAGATCCTCAGTGATTACAATTAACGTTGGTATCATAAATATTTACAAAGCTTATGACTTTTACAGACATGTCGCTAACCTAAAAAAAAAAATTAAGATGCACAATACTTAAAAAGAAAACAAAACCTAGACGAAACTGAGGAGGTTTCAATACTGCTAGCAATTTTTTTTTAGAAGTCATCTGAATCGTTGGAATAGCAATGGACCAAATACGCTACCCTGCGGCACGCACATTTTTACTTCCACTTCTTTTGATACTACATTTCCTACCCTAACTAACTGTTTTCTACCTTTCAAAAATTCCTATCCAGAAAATCACTTTCTCATCTACTCAAATAGTTTTTAGCTTATTTACTACCATTTTATGGCTCACTCTGTCAAATGCCTTTGAAATGTCTAGTGCTACACTATCAATTTGGCCTCCCTTGTACATTTCATCTGTAATATATTGCATATATCGCACCAATTGAGATTCGCATGAATATCCTCGCCTGAACCAATGTTGCCTGCTTGAAAACCACTTACGTTCATCACATATTTTTCTAATGTGGTTGTATATCAATCTTTCCATTAATTTACCTACCACTGATGTAAAACTGATTGGCCTGTAATCCTCAACTCTATTTTTCACCCCTCCTTTATGTACCGGTACAACAATTGCACTTTTCCAGTACTGTGGTAAGCAGCAAGTATCCAGACTCAAATTAAATAATATTTCAAGATAAGGTACAATGTTACATCCGGCTATCTTTAAGATATCTGTGGTAATATTATCTAAAAAAAGCCCCTTTATATTTTTTCAGCTTTCTGTTTCCTTCATGATTTCCTCAGGATGAATTTTAAATTTTTTATTATGTTCATTTCTAATTGTGTTGTTAAGCTCGTTCTCGGAATCAGACCCTCCCATTTCTGATTCACTGTCCCTAATGCTGTCACTAAACCACTTACTTAAAATCTCTGCCTTTTTCAAATCCTCAGTAACTTCTTCTTCATCCTTATCTATAAGCATCTCTACTCCCTCCCTTTCCCTCAGTTTCCTGATAGCCATAGAAATTTCTAGATACATCAGTCGATGCTCCTCATACACTGGCAATGCTCTTCATAAACCCATCTTTAGTTACTTTCTTTGCTGTTATTAAGTTCTTGTTTAGTTGTTTTAAATATTCCCTACTACCCTGCTGTCTCTTAACTCTGTTACGTTCACTTCTAACCAACCTCTTTAACTTCCTCACTTCCATGTTGTAGTACATAGGTTCTCTACTTCTCTTTATTTTCTGCCTTGGAATAAATTTTCTTCCCCCTTTGTTATTATTTCCTTGAACTCTTCCCACCTTGACTCTAATGTACTTGTGCCTTCCTTCCAGTTGCTGAATTGTTCTCTGAAATATCTCTTCAAATATGAAACCTGTGCATTTTTATAATTGTACCTATTTCCCCTTCAATTTTGGCTGCTGGTTTACTGAATCCTTCAATATCCATCAGAACTGCGTCATGATCGCTTATTCCTTCGGTTACTTGATACCCCACAAGGTTTTCATCGGGCTTAATAAGAAATATATATAAAATATTTTGTCCCCTAGTGTTTTCCTCAACCACTGGTGTAAATCCTCCTTCCCTTATTAAGATATTTGCAAATCTTTGTTCCCTTGTGTTATTTATCTTATTTCCTTCCCAGTTTACACCTGGTAAATTTAAATCCCCACCAATGATGATCATTCTATTCTCACCCCTAAAAACTGAGTACGAATTTAATGTCTCCCCAAGAGCCTCATCTTCATCTGTCATTCTTCCACTGCGGTAAACAGCCAAAACTCTGATTTTTTCTTTTTTACTACCCTAGAAATCTACCCCAAGTAACTCATGAGTAGGAAGGGAATGGGTGTTCTGGCCCCCCTAATTAGATCACGCGCCCCGCCCCTTGCAGCCGCTTCCCCTATAAATAGGCGCCGCCGCCCTGTCATTATCTACCTGGCTGCCGAAGCTCTTTCTAGATCACGCGCCCCGCCCCCTGCAGACACGCCGGCGCCTCTTACCGTCATTATCTAGGTAGGTCACGCGCCGCGCCCCCTGCAGCCACGACGGCGCCGCTCTTTCGGGTAGAAGCCACGGGGCGGGGGTGGGGAGTTAAGAGGACTCCAAAATGGAGTTACATGGTTTATGGACGCACCCGTAGCATAACAAATTTTCAGCTTCCCCTCTACTTGCCACGCATTCGGGAGGATGTGAGTTCGTATTCCCCGTCCTACCATCGAATTATTATTATTATATGAGAGACGAAGAAGGGAGAGAGAGAGAAACTTGGTGCTGTCCCATTCAGTCTTACTCCTCCGAACATGCGGTCTTAAAATACTAATTATTCGCTAATTCATCGTAACTACTGAGATAATTAGCATTTTTTTCATAAAGTGTGGTCAACGGTTCAAAACCGCCGTCGGTTTAATAAAGCGGGAAGGAATTCTGCATGTTGAAGAAGGGAAATAGCGAAAGCTGGTGTCGGCCCATTCAGGCCTAATCTTCCGAAAGATACTAGAAGGTTTAACGTTTCCCTCCGAAGGTAGTTTACTAGAATTCGGTGAGTTTAGTTTTGCGCGATACGTGGACACATTGAACGAGAAGGAATACGGCCATTGCCTTTTGAGCATCACGGCATTCTCCTGGAGTGATTTCAGGAAACCATGGAAAACCCAAATCTGGATGCACGGACGGGGATTCGAACCCGCGTCCCCCGAATGCGCGGCCAGAACGTTAACCGTTCACCCACCACGTTCGGTCCTTAGGATTTGATAACAGCGAAGATATTATATGTACTTTACGTTTCTTTGGACAGCTACGGGTTGCTATTTGTTACAAGTGAGTGCTAAATTAGTTTCATTTGTATATTTATACATCTGGCTTACACAGTTCTTTCCAAAAAGTTATCGCATATCAGGTTTTAGTCAAGCGTGGTACGTGAATAATTATTATTATTTATAAACGTATTGTTCTCGAGTACTAGATGAAATGTGAAGTGATAGGATTATTTCTGAGATCTTGTCAAACTAAGTAGCTCATTTCGGCTTACGGATTACGGTGAACAGTTGTAAGTGTAAAATATAGATTTCTAATATCAAGGTAGTGGCACTGATCAAACTCGACCGAACTATTTTCAGTGATATATTTTCCTGTTTTATGAAAGCACAGAACTGTCGAGGTCATTAGGGGTGGGATGGGACTGGAGACTTTTAACTGGAGGAAATTCGGCCATGGCCTTTTACAGGAAACATCACGACATTCACCTGGAGTGATTTCGGGAAACCATGAAAAATCCAAATCTGGATGCTCGGCTTGAGATTCAAACCCTCGTCCTCCCGAATGCGAGGGCAGTACGTTAACCGTTCACCTATTACGCTTCGTGTAATATGAAAAGTATGTATCATAAAATGCTCGATTTCTCATACATATAGGGTCCTATATCTGATCTTCACTCTTCAACTAGCTGGCAGTCAAACACGTGAAAAATTCCCTCACTTTACACTGATTTCAAAATGTCACAAACAGAAATTCACCGAAGATAGTACCCACTAAGTTATAGATCATGTTAGATCATTCATGAAATTTTTCGTCAGTGCCTGTATACGATTCTGTTCCGATGACTAAATGTATCTCGTGTACAACTTATAAATGTGTTGTTCTCGAATACTAGATGAAATGTGAAGTGATAGGATGATTTTTGAGATCTTGTCAAACTAAGTAGTTAATTTCGACTTACGGATTGCGGTGAGCAGTTGTAAGTGTAAGATGTTTATTTCTAATGGCTAGGCAGGGGCAGTGTTCAAACTCGACTGCAATATTTTCTGTGTTACATTTCCTGATTGTTTGAAAGCACAGAACTGTCGAGGTCATTTTATCTAATATTCTCTCCACGAAAGAAGTCATCGATTGACATGGGGAAAAAATGGAAGAATGCATACTTTCTGCAGATACAGCGGTTACAGATGCATAGCATATTGTCGTATCTAAAGTTGTCACGAACTGCACCACTCAAGAACAAGCTAGGAAAGGTACCAAGGCACAAACTTCGAAAGTATATACCTTTTAGGACTTACAGAATACTGACAACTTATACACTCACTCCGGTTGAAAACATACCTAAAGTATGCCCAGATTTTTTGAGGATCCAGCCACGAAGGCTCTGCTTTGGAGAAAGGTTACGAATTTATAGGAGGTGGTGATGGTGGGGGTAAGCCTGTTGTATGTGGGGTACATCACGACACGTACTGTGGGGCGAGTGGTGGTGGTTGTAAACCTGTGAAATCCTGTTTGTGGAAGACCGCTTGTCCCATAGTTCACCAATCTGGACTCTGATGCTAGTTTAAACGTGCGTGAAGCGAAACTTAACAACACGAGGTATATAGGTTGTTATTATAATTGAAGACTATTTTGTCAAACGCAACGGGTATAAGACGTATTTCGTGAAACGTCGATTTCAATTTGCACCATACATCTATTCAAACTGTGGAAACGATTAGCTAATGCTGTGAACATGTCACCTTTAAATCAAAAAACTTATAATTTTGTCACCTTTAATTTCACCGAGAGTGTTGGCTTCTCATTCAGGAGGAGACCGGTGTGAATCCCGATCTGGGCATACGGATTAGGGTTTTCTATGCATGTGGATAGCTGTTGTAACCATTTATGAATGAAGTGGATGTTTCTCACACCGGTTGAAAACATACCTAAAGTATGGTCTAATTTTTGAGGATCCACCCACGAAGGCTCTGCTCCGGAAAAAGGTTACGAGTTTATACCACAAGAAATGTTCTTAAGCACAAAATATAGCATCTCCACGGGTTATCTGGTATTCAACAAATAAAAAATAAAAAAATTTACAGGTTCGGTCGGTATCGAGCCAGAATGCAAACACATTTTTGCCCGTAACCCAGCAAACTCCACAATCAGGGTGTAATTCGCCTCATCCTTCATAACACCGACAACCTTTTCATTAAGGGACTCTACCTGCCATGCTAACTGTGTCCATATAAAGTAATTTAGGGCATCTAAACTGAGGAATGGCGAATTCTTGATGAAACTGATACATCCTCAGTCACCTTCTAACCATGTCAATCGATGACTTCTTTCGTGGAACGAATATTACATAATTTTGGCGATTTTTTAACCTGTGTTCGCTATCTTTTGCGGTTTTCATAACATTTCGGGATTTTATGAGGTGGGGTGCGTAAGAGGATTGACGATGAGTGGTGGGCGAGCGATAACACTCTGGCATCGCATTCGGGGAGCGACCATCCAGATTTAACTTTTTTTCCATAGTTTCCTGAAATCACTCCAGGCGAATTGCCACTACACGCCTTGTCAAAATATGCGGTAAATAGAAACAGAATGAGGATCTGGCTGTTAACTCAAGAAATTCTGAAAGGTCTGTTAATATTTTGTGGGGCCGAGCATATTTTCATGACCCTTGACACTGGTGTGTGCATTGTGACGCTCCGACCGTCCCTGTGCTTAAATAGCAATGATAATTATGGAAATTTAATATTTTATATTCACATTAATTTTAATATTAGATCAATTCTTCTTACATTGATATTTCATAAGCATCTCATTTTTGCGGGGAATGGGTCAAATTTGCTCTGAACAAAAGATTCACAAACATAACTAGACATTTATTTTCACATATGAAACTTGATGAATTTAATTATAAAAAATTTGACATTCACCTTTCTTTTTCATAATTATCAAAAATAACAACATTTGATACCATGGGCGCCACCCTACATGAGACTTATGTTTACACGCTGTTGACTCAAGACAAATTGTCCGACTAGCTCATTATAAACAATTTTACTGGACATGAGAACTTCTTATCTGGTGAATCGCTTCACCCAGGAACGTTTACTGGAGTCTTGATTCCTAAACAATTCAGTGGTAATGTTATATTCACCTTTTCAATTGCATGATATTGTGTAGATGGACTAAACCACCATCCTTAGTCGATCAGGAGGTCCAACCGCGGCGCCAAGCAACCTAAACTTAGTTAAACTTTAAGTTTAACCACTGCACTATTTCCCGCTGAAAAACACACTTTTACACATAACTTTACACAGCTTCTTGGTCTGCATCCACAGAGAGGTGGCACAGAGGTGTTGTTTGTCCCGCCACCTATGGCTCACTGTCCCTCTTCTTCCGGCGACGTACGCACCCTTTGTCTCTTTTGGCGGGCGAAATTATATTGGCCGATTAGGAGTCTAAGCCGCTGGTCAACCCCCACCGTTCGCCATGAAAAGAGAGAACATACCTCAATCTTCTGTCAATAGGTGGCATACCCTGTCTCATCCAGCCACTCTTGCCATTCACAACAACAACTATGGAGTGAGCCTGATCACTACATCATGTATAAGTTGTCAGTATTCTGTAAGTCCTAAAAGATATATACTTTCGAAGTTTGTGCCTTGGTACCTTTCCTAGCTTGTTCTTGAGTGGTGCAGTTCGTGACAACTTTAGATACGACAATATGCTATGCATCTGTAACCGCTGTATCTGCAGAAAGTATGCATTCTTCCATTTTTTCCCCATGTCAATCGATGACTTCTTTCGTGGAGAGAATATTAGATAAAATGACCTCGACAGTTCTGTGCTTTCAAACAATCAGGAAATGTAACACAGAAAATATTGCAGTCGAGTTTGAACACTGCCCCTGCCTAGCCATTAGAAATAAACATCTTACACTTACAACTGCTCACCGCAATCCGTAAGTCGAAATTAACTACTTAGTTTGACAAGATCTCAAAAATCATCCTATCACTTCACATTTCATCTAGTATTCGAGAACAACACATTTATAAGTTGTACTCGAGATACATTTAGTCTTCGGAACAGACTCGTATACAGGCACTGACGAAAAATTTCATGAATGATCTAACATGATCTATAACTTAGTGGGTACTATCTTCGGTGAATTTCTGTTTGTGACATTTTGAAATCAGTGTAAAGTGAGGGAATTTTTCACGTGTTTGACTGCCAGCTAGTTGAAGAGTGAAGATCAGATATGGGACCCTATATGTATGAGAAATCGAGCATTTTATGATACATACTTTTCATACTACACGAAGCGTAATAGGTGAACGGTTAACGTACTGCCCTCGCATTCGGGAGGACGAGGGTTTGAATCTCAAGCCGAGCATCCAGATTTGGATTTTTCATGGTTTCCCGAAATCACTCCAGGTGAATGTCGTGATGTTTCCTGTAAAAGGCCATGGCCGAATTTCCTCCAGTTAAAAGTCTCCAGTCCCATCCCACCCCTAATGACCTCGACAGTTCTGTGCTTTCATAAAACAGGAAAACATATCACTGAAAATAGTTCGGTCGAGTTTGATCAGTGCCACTACCTTGATATTAGAAATCTATATTTTACACTTACAACTGTTCACCGCAATCCGTCAGCCGAAATGAGCTACTCAGAAATAATCCTATCACTTCACATTTCATCTAGTACTCGAGAACAATACGTTTATAAATAATAATAATTATTCACGTACCACGCTTGACTAAAACCTGATATGCGATAACTTTTTGGAAAGAACTGTGTAAGCCAGATGTATAAATATACAAATGAAACTAATTTAGCACTCACTTGCAACAAATAGCAACCCGTAGCTGTCCAAAGAAACGTAAAGTACATATAATATCTTCGCTGTTATCAAATCCTAAGGACCGAACGTGGTGGGTGAACGGTTAACGTTCTGGCCGCGCATTCGGGGGACGCGGGTTCGAATCCCTGTCCGTGCATCCAGATTTGGGTTTTCCATGGTTTCCTGAAATCACTCCAGGTGAATGTCGTGATGTTTCCTTTAAAAGGCCATGGCCGAATTCCCTCCAGTTAAAAGTCTCCAGTCCCATCCCACCCCTAATGACCTCAACAGTTCTGTGCTTTCATACAAACAGGAAAACATATCACTGAAAATAGTTCGGTCGAGTTTGATCAGTGCCACTACCTTGATATTAGAAATCTATATTTTACACTTACAACTGCTCACCGCAATCCGTAAGCCGAAATGAGCTACTTAGTTTGACAAGATCTCAGAAATAAGCCTATCACTTCACATTTTATCTTGTACTCGAGAACAATACGTTTATAAATAATAATTATTATTCACTTACCACGCTTGACTAAAACCTGATACGCGATAACTTTTTGGAAAGAACTGTGTAAGCCAGATGTATAAATATACAAATGAAACTAATTTAGCACTCACTTGTAACAAATAGCAACCCGTAGCTGTCCAAAGAAACGTATTGTACATATAATATCTTCACTGTTATCAAATCCTAAGGACCGAACGTGGTGGGTGAACGGTTAACGTTCTGGCCGCGCATTCGGGGGACGCGGGTTCGAATCCCCGTCCGTGCATCCAGATTTGGGTTTTCCATGGTTTCCTGAAATCACTCCAGGTGAATGCCGTGATGCTCAAAAGGCAATGGCCGTATTCCTACTCGTTCAATGTGTCCACGTATCGCGCAAAACTAAACTCACCGAATTCTAGTAAACTACCTTCGGAGGGAAACGTTAAACCTTCTGGTGTCTTTCGGAAGATTAGGCCTGAATGGGCCGACACCAGCTTTCGCCATTTCCCTTCTTCAACATGCAGAATTCCTTCCCGCTTTATTAAACCGACGGGGGTTTTGAACCGTTGACCACAGTTTACGAAAAAATGCTAATTATCTCAGTAGTTACGATGAATTAGCGAATAATTAGTATTTTAAGACTGCATGTTCGGAAGAGTAAGACTGAATGGGACAGCACCAAGTATCTCTCTCTCCCTTCTTCGTCTCTCATTGTATTTAATAATAATAATAATAATTCGATGGTAGGACGGGGAATACGAACTCACGTCCTCCCGAATGCGTGGCAAGTAGAGGGGAAGCTGAAAATTTGTTATGCTAAGGGTGCGTCCATAAACCATGTAACTCCATTTTGGACTCCTCTTAACTCCTCACCCTCGCCCCGTGGCTTCTACCCGAAAGAGCGGCGCCGTCGTGGCTGCAGGGGGCGTGGCGCGTGACCTACAGAGATAATGACGGTAAGAGGCGCCGGCGTGTCTGCAGGGGGCGGGGCGCGTGATCTAGAAAGAGCTTCGGCAGCCAGGTAGATAATGACAGGGCGGCGGCGCCTAATTATAGGGGAAGCGGCTGCAGGGGGCGGGGCGCGTGACCTAATTAGGGGGGGGGGCAGAACACGCATTCCCCGTCCTACTCTCATGGTATTGATCTATGAACGCCAGTGAACTGTGGTAGTTTTTGCTAACTAGTATGAAAACTCCTCCACCAATTGCTCCTCGATCTATATGGTAAACTCTGTAATCTTCAGGAAAACCCTCACTGTCTAGTTCATCTTCTTTTAACCAACTCTCTACCCCATTGATTACTTGTGGCTCGTGTATCTCTATTAGGTTTACAAATTCGATTGCTTTGTTCATTATACTTCTACAGATTACCATTAACACCCTTACTACTGGCTTTACATTTTCAGCATTGATCTCCTCTTTCCCAATTTTACTCCAGTCAGTTATTGTTTTAGCCAGTTCATCTATTTCTTTAACGTCTGTGACTTTTCCCATCGTGAATCTGCGATCAGTATTAGAGATGGGTAGGTCCGGATGGATGCAGTTCCGCGGACCCGTATCACTTGCGCTAGGGATGGATGTACAGTCGGGGACAGAATTCGCGAGACCCTTCGCCTTTCGATTATGCTTCGTTCTAGACACGAATACCGCATGGGACAGCATAACTGGTGGGTGGTACACTAAATTCATGATAAAATAGACCTCTCATACCCAGCACTTTACTCAAGACTAAAAAACTGAGCCCGCGCGGCAAGATACTAGCAGACGCTCAGAGGCAAAGTTCGGAGTTCTACAGTAAAAATAATCACGAATATCACCATTTTAGTCATAATAATTATTGAAATAACCAACTCGATTGATCATAGAGAGATGATAACACTTTTTTCGTAATTTTGATAACCATTGTGTATTTTTTCCCCCTCGAATAAACAGTTAATAATTCGTTAGCAAACGCAATTATATGGCGAATACCGAAAAAAATCGCTAAATTACGCACGGAAAACCAATAAGAAAGTTTTAATGGAATTAGTTACAGTGTCTAGAGCTGCAGCGTTATAGAACTGTGTGTGACAAATACACACAAAGGTTAAGGGTTAGTAGAAAGAGCATTTACGAAAGAACTCTAATGGTAAACTATGTCACGAAATATAAATAAACTATTTCTAGATGATTAAATGATGCGGAATATTAACACCTGAATTTTGTTTTCATCATACCATATTTAGAAGGTAAGCTAAATTTGAACGCAGTAGCAACAGTTTTAGTAGTCATAATAATAATTAAGAACAACAAATAAATACATAAATCCGCCTGCAATGTGAATTAGCGGATCCACATTTAAAATCTGGCAGATGGAAGTAGGAAAACTTTCATATCTCTCTTTGTTTCTAACTAACACTGATGATTCTATAAAATTTTCTGTCAAGCTTTACTTCCTGCCTTCCAAGCCCATGGGTTATAGGTAACACTGTTGCCTGGCATTCGGGAGGACGCGAATTCAAATCCCGTTGGGCATCCAATTTCAGTATTCCATGATTTTCGTAAATCTCTCCAGCTGAACTCCAGAAAAGTTCCTAAATTCTTACCGATCCTAGTTTCCAACACCATCAGCATTCATATCACATTGGCGTCGAAGATATGAAGAAGACGGGAAAAAAAAGAACGTGGTAGGTATGTGGTATCACTCTAATCCGGCTTTCGGGAGGACTTGGGTTCGAAACCGCATCTACCTATCCAGGTAAGCGTTTTAGATGGTTTCCCCAAATCACTCCAGGCGAATGCCGGGATTGTTCCTTCAAAAGGCCATGGCCGAATTCCTCTCCATTACTTGGCCCCAGACCTCAATTAGATGTGAAGCTAGAAGCAAAAAATAATTTCTCAAATAAAAATAATTACATCTCTGTGGTGTGTTTTGGAGCTTCTCCTTGTTGGATTTACCTTATTCAACGGCCGAGCATGGTAGCGAGGGGACTAGAGTGCTATTTCCACATGTGGAGAGTCTCTAGTTCGGTGGTGTTTTAGGGTTGGTCGACGTCGAAATCATTATAGGGGAAAAGGGACGGGGGGCATATTTCTGGAAGGAATTCAGCCATGGCCATACCAGAGAATCATCCCAGCACTCTCGGGGTGATTTCGATTAATCATGCAATATCTAAATACAGATTTCAACACCTGTTCTTCCGAATGGGATGGCTTGAGCGTTACCGGGACTCTCGGTCACTGGTGCGATTATGGCCAGGGCCATGGGTGTTATAGTAGGTGTTGTTGTATGTCTTGTTGTATGAACAAAAATCATTTGGAAATACATCAGTACACAGGATAAACACACAAAACGGCTTAGCTGGATGAATGGCTATCGGGAGGAATGCTATTAAAAATTTAAAGATAATTTTTTTGAACCAAAAGGCAATTGGCCCCCTTCAAAAATATCTCACAGGTCCACCTCATCTCACAGAAAATATTCTTTGTTTCGTGCCAACTAGTAAAATAGTTAAGTTCTCAAAACATATTAGGATAAAAAATTAGGAAAAAGGAGTACTGTACTGAAGCTCTTTATTGCACACGGGAGGGGTATTTAATTTCAGTTGAGTGTATAGGATTTAATCTCTTTAACATTATGTGTGGTTATTTCGTAAGGAGAAAATCTTCCTGCTGGCTCAGTTCAGACGCAAGGAGGAAGTAACCGTCCTGACAAACGTTTCGAGGAAGTGTTTATTTACTAGTGGCTCTGAGGAAGTGAAGAACACTTGTTCAGTAGAATTTGCTCTTATACGGTTTGTGATCATGACCATCCGTACTCGAAATGTGCACATTTTCGAATCACGAGCACCTACAAATACAGTGATAGCCATTTGCCGAAAGTTACAGAAACCACCTCATATAACATATTATTAAAGTTACTTGATCATAGTTAGAAGACCGACGAAAATGTTGAAAAAACATTGAACTAATATGTATAAGTCATTAAAAATTTCTGAGAATTGCTTCTCGAGAATTTTGACTTGAATCTTGCAATGTTCTATTTGCACTATTTTTCAATATTCCGTAATAATGGAGCTATTAAAAAAAAAACCTGGAAGTGCACGTTATTGAAAATTGATCTGCCTTCATCTGCTGATATAAATATTTTATGACCTTCTGTGCCTTTGAACATTTAACCAGCTGACTATTGTGTCAGCCTTTGTTGAGGTAAGGTGGCATTGTATTGTGAAATCAACACAAGGCGAACACTACACTCATTCAAAAGCAGCCATATGCGAGGAAGAACTCGAATCCGTGGCCTTTATTATTATTATTACTCCGCGATTCACTAAACGTGTGTGGCGGAGGGTGCATTGCACCTATCCGAAAGGGTAATGGTTTGGGAGGGATATGGCAGAAGGCCTTTACAATGCGATGTCAGTGTTCTAGCCCCTACATTGCTAGCGCCAGCTTAAGTATCTTGGTCGGGACTCTAGCGAAGGATTTTGTGAATGTGTCTGCTGTCGTGGTTTCCTAACACGGAAGACAATTCCGTAGGCCCACACAACAAGGAAATTATCAGACATTTCAGGCATGCGATTTTCCTCTTCCTTGTTCAACTAATTTGCTTATGTTGCTACCTGAGGTTGTTGTCTCACACAGTTTTTTTTTTTAATGGCATTCGGCAACGGAGGCCATACAGCCAGCTCAATGTGTATTTTTTTCCAATGTATGGACGCCACAGGACGGACAGGACATTCACACAGACACACAACACTTAACATCCATGCCCGCGGCCGGATTCGAACCGGTGGCCTTCGGCACGTGGAGCTAGCACTCTAGCCCCTACGCTACCGAGGCCGGCGTCTCACACAGTTAACAGGCGAAAGAATTATAGAGGAGTAGAACCGTATATCCTCGAGGAACCAGGGCTTTCTGAACTTTTTTAAATTGGTTTCCAGCTTGACTTCTCGACTTCGAGGTCATGGGAGACGGGAATATGGGCTTTTTGATGGAACTATCCCGACGTTCGCTTGCAGTGATATGGGAAAACCGTAGAAAATCTAAATCTGGATGGCCAGAAGGGGATTTGAAACCGCATCCTCTCGAATGCGAGGCCAGAACATTATCGCTCGTCAACTACGCTCAGTTTTTTTTTTTAATTGACCGTAACATATAGATATATAGGAACAATAATTACAGACTGACTCGGCCATGAATCTTTTTCTAATATATATATTTTTTGCAGCCTAGTCGTAGACGCACAAATATTTGATCAAGTAAAGATGTCATATCTTAATCATATCGTTTCTCATGAACCCGGAAACAACCATAATACACCCACTTTTATAACCACATATGTAACCTTTCAATTAGTTTTTCGAAGATAACATCATTTTCCTTTTACAAATCCAGCTTATTCCAGCTTGACTAACAATCATCCATTTCCGTCAGAATGCAGGCATAAGAATTTAAAAAGCTCACTGCATATGAAATTAGCCAACGTCATTAACTGTAAGACTGACTGCGGTCTTTTTCCAAGACCATTCTTGCTTGCAGAAAAAGTGAGAAGAATTATTGAGCCGGTTCAAATTCCAGTCGGCTATAAGATTTCGTTTTTCCATGTTTTCTCAAAACGTTTGCAGATTAATGGCAGGATGATTCCACTGGTAGGCATTGATCAACATGTTTTGTAATCTTTGTTCACAGTTCTTTCCAATATTTATTTACCTCGACAGTAACGAGGCGTTTAGCCCTATATATATTAAAAATGATTAATGTATAAAAAAGAAGAACTGATGTGCAGTTTGCAGAGGTGAAAATTAAATTCCAAAATACTGCAAAATATTAATTTGAGATATACAGAAATTATTATTATTGTTATTATTATTATTTGTATTGACAGGTATTTGACGAATAAATGAAAAGCATGTTTTTAAATCGTCGTTCATAAAACCAGAGATCAGTATGTTATTATCACAGCGAAATGTGACAAATTATTTAAGATATTTTTAAAAATATTATTGTTTAATAGGCGGGATTAGGGGTAATAAACGATTCTTGTTTAATTTTTCTGCAGCACGTCACAGTCGTTTGTTTTTCTGTTTTTAAATATGTTGGAAATTGATTCTCTTCAAGAGACAGGTTCGACGGTAGAATGATATAGTGATGGCTTTCCTGTAACTGGTGTAGCGATGGACACTGAATCGAACTAATGTTTGAATACAAGTCGCACATTCGATGAAGAAGTCTTCAGGCAGGAAACTATCCGTATTTCCTTCTACTGTGACTTCGGAATTATCTGCCATCCAGATCAAACTACATTTTCCTTCATTAGAGGCTAGACAAAGGAGTAACAAAATAAAATTTTATAATTGTAAAAGTTTAACAAGAAGACTGCTGGATTAGATTCTTTTACAAATTGATAACTGCAAGTAATTATCCCGTTTCGATGTGTGAATAACTTTTAAATACTAAGCACTGTGACGTGCTGCAGAAAAATTAAACAAGAATCGTTTATTACCCCTAATCCCGCCTATTAAACAATAATATTTTTAAAAATATCTTAAATAATTTGTCACATTTCGCTGTGATAATAACATACTGATCTCTGGTTTTATGAACGACGATTGAAAAACATGCTTTTCATTTATTCGTCAAATACCTGTCAATACAAATAATAATAATAACAATAATAATAATTTCTGTATATCTCAAATTAATATTTTGCAGTATTTTGGAATTTAATATACACCTCTGCAAACTGCACATCAGTTCTTCTTTTTTATACATTAATCATTTTTAATATATATAGGGCTAAACGCCTCGTTACTGTCGAGCTAAATAAATATTGGAAAAAACTGTGAACAAAGATTACAAAACATGTTGATCAATGCCTACCAGTGGAATCATCCTGGCATTAATCTGCAAACGTTTTGAGAAAACATGGAAAAAAACGAAATCTTATAGCCGACTGGAATTTGAACCGGCTCAATAATTCTTCTCACTTTTTCTGCAAGCAAGAATGGTCTTGGAAAAAGACCGCAGTCAGTCTTACAGTTAATGACGTTGGCTAATTTCATATGCAGTGAGCTTTTTAAATTCTTATGCCTGCATTCTGAAGGAAATGGATGATTGTTAGTCAAGCTGGAATAAGCTGGATTTGTAAAAGGAAAATGATGTTATCTTCGAAAAAACTAATTGAAAGGTTACATATGTGGTTATAAAAGTGGGTTGTTTCCGGGTTCATGAGAAACGATATGATTAAGATATGACATCTTTACTTGATCAAATATTTGTGCGTCTACGACTAGGCTGCAAAAATATATATATTAGAAAAAGATTCATGGCCGAGTCAGTCTGTAATTATTGTTCCTATATATCTATATGTTACGGTCAATTAAAAAAAAAAACTGAGCGTAGTTGACGAGCGATAATGTTCTGGCCTCGCATTCGAGAGGATGCGGTTTCAAATCCCCTTCTGGCCATCCAGATTTAGATTTTCTACGGTTTTCCCATATCACTGCAAGCGAACGTCGGGATAGTTCCATCAAAAAGCCCATATTCCCGTCTCCCATGACCTCGAAGTCGAGAAGTCAAGCTGGAAACCAATTTAAAAAAGTTCAGAAAGCCCTGGTTCCTCGAGGATATACGGTTCTACTCCTCTATAATTCTTTCGCCTGTTAACTGTGTGAGACGCCGGCCTCGGTAGCGTAGGGGCTAGAGTGCTAGCTCCACGTGCCGAAGGCCACCGGTTCGAATCCGGCCGCGGGCATGGATGTTAAGTGTTGTGTGTCTGTGTGAATGTCCTGTCCGTCCTGTGGCGTCCATACATTGGAAAAAAATACACATTGAGCTGGCTGTATGGCCTCCGTTGCCGAATGCCATTAAAAAAAAAACTGTGTGAGACAACAACCTCAGGTAGCAACATAAGCAAATTAGTTGAACAAGGAAGAGGAAAATCGCATGCCTGAAATGTCTGATAATTTCCTTGTTGTGTGGGCCTACGGAATTGTCTTCCGTGTTAGGAAACCACGACAGCAGACACATTCACAAAATCCTTCGCTAGAGTCCCGACCAAGATACTTAAGCTGGCGCTAGCAATGTAGGGGCTAGAACACTGACATCGCATTGTAAAGGCCTTCTGCCATATCCCTCCCAAACCATTACCCTTTCGGATAGGTGCAATGCACCCTCCGCCACACACGTTTAGTGAATCGCGGAGTAATAATAATAATAAAGGCCACGGATTCGAGTTCTTCCTCGCATATGGCTGCTTTTGAATGAGTGTAGTGTTCGCCTTGTGTTGATTTCACAATACAATGCCACCTTACCTCAACAAAGGCTGACACAATAGTCAGCTGGTTAAATGTTCAAAGGCACAGAAGGTCATAAAATATTTATATCAGCAGATGAAGGCAGATCAATTTTCAATAACGTGCACTTCCAGGTTTTTTTTTTAATAGCTCCATTATTACGGAATATTGAAAAATAGTGCAAATAGAACATTGCAAGATTCAAGTCAAAATTCTCGAGAAGCAATTCTCAGAAATTTTTAATGACTTATACATATTAGTTCAATGTTTTTTCAACATTTTCGTCGGTCTTCTAACTATGATCAAGTAACTTTAATAATATGTTATATGAGGTGGTTTCTGTAACTTTCGGCAAATGGCTATCACTGTATTTGTAGGTGCTCGTGATTCGAAAATGTGCACATTTCGAGTACGGATGGTCATGATCACAAACCGTATAAGAGCAAATTCTACTGAACAAGTGTTCTTCACTTCCTCAGAGCCACTAGTAAATAAACACTTCCTCGAAACGTTTGTCAGGACGGTTACTTCCTCCTTGCGTCTGAACTGAGCCAGCAGGAAGATTTTCTCCTTACGAAATAACCACACATAATGTTAAAGAGATTAAATCCTATACACTCAACTGAAATTAAATACCCCTCCCGTGTGCAATAAAGAGCTTCAGTACAGTACCCTTTTTCCTAATTTTTTATCCTAATATGTTTTGAGAACTTAACTATGTTACTAGTTGGCACGAACAAAGAATATTTTCTGTGAGATGAGGTGGACCTGTGAGATATTTTTGAAGGGGGCCCAATTGCCTTTTGGGTCAAAAAAAATTGTCTTTAAATTTTTAATAGCATTCCTCCCGATAGCCATTCATCCAGCTAAGCCGTTTTGTTTGTTTATCCTGTGTACTGATGTATTTCCAAATGATTTTTGTTCATACAACAAGACATACAACAACACCTACTATAACACCCATGGCCCTGGCCATAATCGCACCAGTGACCGAGAGTCCCGGTAACGCTCAAGCCATCCCATTCGGAAGAAACAGGTGTTGAAATCATGTATTTAGATATTGCATGATTAATCGAAATCACCCCGAGAGTGCTGGGATGATTCTCTGGTATGGCCATGGCTGAATTCCTTCCAGAAATATGCCCCCCGTTCCCTTTTCCCCTATAATGATTTCGACGTCGACCAACCCTAAAACACCACCGAACTAGAGACTCTCCACATGTGGAAATAGCACTCTAGTCCCCTCGCTACCATGCTCGGCCGTTGAATAAGGTAAATCCAACAAGGAGAAGCTCCAAAACACACCACAGAGATGTAATTATTTTTATTTGAGAAATTATTTTTTGCTTCTAGCTTCACATCTAATTGAGGTCTGGGGCCAAGTAATGGAGAGGAATTCGGCCATGGCCTTTTGAAGGAACAATCCCGGCATTCGCCTGGAGTGATTTTGGGGAAACCATCTAAAAACGCTTACCTGGATAGGTAGATGCGGTTTCGAATCCAAGTCCTCCCGAAAGCCGGATTAGAGTGATACCACATACCTACCACGTTCTTTTTTTTCCGTCTTCTTCATATCTTCGACGCCAATGTGATATGAATGCTGATGGTGTTGGAAACTAGGATCGGGTAAGAATTTAGGAACTTTTCTGGAGTTCAGCTGGAGAGATTTACGAAAATCATGGAATACTGAAATTGGATGCCCAACGGGATTTGAATTCGCGTCCTCCCGAATGCCAGGCAACAGTGTTACCTATAACCCATGGGCTTGGAAGGCAGGAAGTAAAGCTTGACAGAAAATTTTATAGAATCATCAGTGTTAGTTAGAAACAAAGAGAGATATGAAAGTTTTCCTACTTCCATCTTCCAGATTTAAAATGTGGATCCGCTAATTCACATTGCAGGCGGATTTATGTATTTATTTGTTGTTCTTAATTATTATTATGACTACTAAAACTGTTGCTACTGCGTTCAAATTTAGCTTACCTTCTAAATATGGTATGATGAAAACAAAATTCAGGTGTTAATATTCCGCATCATTTAATCATCTAGAAATAGTTTATTTATATTTCGTGACATAGTTTACCATTAGAGTTCTTTCGTAAATGCTCTTTCTACTAACCCTTAACCTTTGTGTGTATTTGTCACACACAGTTCTATAACGCTGCAGCTCTAGACACTGTAACTAATTCCATTAAAACTGTCTTATTGGTTTTCCGTGCGTAATTTAGCGATTTTTTTCGGTATTCGCCATATAATTGCGTTTGCTAACGAATTGTTAACTGTTTATTCGAGGGGGAAAAAATACACAATGGTTATCAAAATTACGAGAAAAAGTGTTATCATCTCTCTATGATCAATCGAGTTGGTTATTTCAATAATTATTATGACTAAAATGGTGATATTCGTGATTATTTTTACTGTAGAACTCCGAACTTTGCCTCTGAGCGTCTGCTAGTATCTTGCCGCGCGGGCTCAGTTTTTTAGTCTTGAGTAAAGTGCTGGGTATGAGAGGTCTATTTTATCATGAATTTAGTGTACCACCTACCAGTTATGCTGTCCCATGCGGTATTCGTGTCTAGAACGAAGCATAATCGAAAGGCAAAGGGTCTCGCGAATTCTGTCCCCGACTGTACATCCGCGCCCCTTGTCGGATCTGTGTCCAGCCGGAGCTGTAACAGCGCCACAGTTCTCGCGTGGCCGGAGGTTTGAATCACTGCCGGACCTTCAACGCGGAGCTGGAACGCAGTTTTTCATTACAGTTCCGATTTGAAATTTATGTTCTGAAGAGTTTAATGTCATTTACTGTACGATTGGATTACAGTTCTGTTTAAAGATAAGATTATAATTGAAAACTATTTCTTAATGTCTGAATATTAGTAGATAATTACAATAATTATTAAATGTCAATGGGTAGTTAAAACCATGTAGTACTTTTTTATTGGTTGGGTTCATGCTTCTAAGGTGAGGAGTGTTTTTCATGCTAAATAAGAATGGACTTATAATTTTAACTTGTAATTTTAATGTGTTATAGTCTTATTAAACTTTTAACGTTCAGTTTGATTAATCACAAAGTCTCTAGAATTTTTTAACTTTCTCAATTCTGATGGCTTAAGGACAAATCAGATAATACATTTAACATCTCTTTATTGCAAAAACACGTTTCCAAGGAACATTATACATATCTATACTAATATTATAAATGCGAAAGTAACTCTGTCTGTCTCTATGTTTGTTTGTTACGTTTCTTGTGCTAAGCGGATTCTCTGATCGTGATGATATTTAACAGGAGATGCATTTTGACATTAGGATCGTGATAGGATACTATATTATGTATAGATAGGAAGATATTGTCATTAAATTATGAAAACTATCTGAATTGTGAAAGATAGACGCATAATATCTTTGTGTATTTGTAATGCGAAATAATATATAACAATGGTAAGATAGCGTAGAGGTAACGAGTTTGCTGTTTATAAAAACCACAGCATGGCGCCGGGTTCAAATCCCACTGGGTACAAATATTTTTATGAATTGTTTTTTCATAGTTTGAACCAAGCCTAGGATTTTATAGAAAGGATACCATATTCTGGGAAATCTTTGGCGGTAGAAAGCGTTTACTTTATTCGCCGTATACTGGTTCCACAGGTAGTTTTTGTGTGATCTAAACTAATAACATTGTATATGCGAAAGTGAGTCTCCATCTTTTTTTACGTTTTGACGAATATATGTGCATACCGATGACAAGGAAATACTTTGTATATTTAGGAACGAAATAGGATACTTTTTTCTGATATGAATAACAGTTTTAGTAATGAGACAGGTTCGTAGGTAGAATGGTATATCGATGGCGTTCCTGTCATATTATGCCGACTCAGTGTTGTTTGGGACCACTATGATAATTTTCAGCTTTAAAATCCAATTCTAGCAATCAAATTCTAAATCCACGCGTACGAAGTCGCGGATAACAGCTAGTAATATATATAAATATGATTATGTTGCATTATTGCGAGCGACTCTGCTGGCCGCTTTTACAGAAATATTTTTTAATCCGACATTGAAAAAAACCTCACATCCAGCCGTTTCTAGAACGTCTAACAATCGATTATTATTACTAAGAATTAAATCTTGCTTAAAAATACTTTCAACTAAATTGGAAATAATATTAAAAAGAAATTAAAAGTTTTTGAAATTGCACAAAATAAAATAAAAATTTTGAAAGCACCAAAAACACGTTTCGGTAGCTGGCAAAACATAAATATTACTGTTTGATTAAAATGCATTGTTTCGCACTCACGACAACGTTTTATTCACTCAATCTAAACAGTTTCACATAGTATACAGAGCAAAACACTATACATAATATAAGAACAAATCTCACGTAATTTCTCGCTCACAATTTAAAATAAGTTATACTTGAAATTTTGTTTTTTGTTCATTTATAATAAACCGTTTCTTAAGCTGGTATATTGCGGAAAGGCAATAATTATCTTGAATAATTTCATTTTTGTAAAAAACAAACAAACAGTTAACACGATTTTTTTTAGTAGTACTTAAACATTATTAAGAAATGATTTCATTTTATTCTTTTAGAAGCCCACAGAAATTTTACTCATACTTTTATCATTAACAAGTCTGATTATGCTGAGATTTTATAACATTACGTACAATTGTGAGTTTCAGACAAAAATAAAACAAAATTATCAGAATTAATATTCTTTCATTTCATAAATTAATGGATGAACACGATATAACTCATACTGCAGTTCTCCTTGGTAGGATTTGTATCCACCATACGCTCGATTGTATGTTCGGACCCATACAGGTCCGCCGGACACGTATTTGGATGTAGGTCCGTACACATCCAGTTCCGCCATACACTCCACCCGCCCGATTGTAGAACCGGACCCATACAGGTCCGCTGGACACGGAACCTGGATGCAGGTCCGCAGCACTGGATGTACATCCGGACCCGACTCCTTTAAAATCTCGGACCTGCCCATCTCTAATCAGTATCTCTTGATAATCTAATTTTGTCCCTTCACCAGCAGCCCCTAACCTAAAAAAGGCACAGTCCTGACACCATCATCACTGGAAACGGGCTCCCTCACTGCCTTAGATAACAACTCAGAAAGTACTCCCTTCCCCCTTCTATTTAGGTGTATGACATGCCTAGTGAAATCCCATCTACCAATGGTGTTCAAAGGCACAACCCCCAACACAGAACTAATGCCTTTCCCAAGTAGTACTTCCGTTTCCACATTAATCCGCCTCACAGCGTAGTTCAATTGTGGCCGGTCATGGTGACTTAGGACCTGCATGAGCTCCACCCTGGTATCCTATGAGTCCTTCACCACCTTCCTCAGGTCACTCTCTATACTATAACTCGCGTTTCTATCAACACTATTTCCCGCACCTCCTACTATCACTACTCTATCGTTTTTAGTGAAACTCCTACAAATTGAACCTTTATCCTTTATTACCTGAAGTAATGTTGCACTACGTTTGAAAAATTTTGTGACCTTGTATCCTGAACCTAACTGATCCTGCAAAAGAGGGCCTACACCTCTCCCATGGGTACTACCTAGCAGCAGAACCCTTTTTTTCTATTCTTGCCCTGCACGCCCTTATTCCTAAAGGTCTGCTGCATCTTACCTACTCCTACATCTACATGAGGCTATTCTCCTCCTGACTCTGGCAACAGGTCAAACCTATTTTTTCCCACAATTACTGAAGTGTCCGGCTTGTTCATCCTGTTAACTATGTTTCTCCTACGACCTGTTACCAGCTCCCATTCATCCTTCTCAACTTCCTCCAACCCACTATCTCTACTTTCTACCTCTACAGCATGAACCTCGACAAGCTCAGCCCCCACAGGCTGTGCCTGCGCAGTCTGAACCTCCATAGGCTTAACCTCCACAGGGTGAGCCTCCACAGGCTGAACTTCAACAGGCGGAGCCACCATAGGTCACGCCTCCAGAGGCTGAGCCTCCACAGGACGAACCTAAAGAACCCTGATCCTTTCACGCAAATCCCTGATCGTTTCGCCCATCTCCCACATCCTATCATCCCTAAGACAAAGTGAACAAAACCATGGGAGAGCCTCATTTATTTCCCCCGTTTCCTCTTCCCCACGTGTCCAGTGAAACCACTTCTTGCACCAACTACAACCCATCCCCTTCGCAACGTAGCTACGGCAGGCGCCATAGTTTCCAGTCATGATTTTCCCAAATACTTCAAACGCCTTCTAAACAAACCTTAAATTTATTTGATAAAGTTGTCTCATAAAGTTTATACTATATTTATTAACGATTTTTACTAAATATGATAGACCCTATACTCGACTAACAGTTGAATTTTATTATATATATAATTTGATTGAATTTTTATGAATAATGACTAGGTAACTAAACTACTTAAGAACCAATGAATAAAACTTAAGCTAATGAATTTCTAAAACAAACTTAAAATAGAAGGTCGATACTATTTAGTGCTAATGTGTATAACAACTAATTAGTTAGTGATGAAAGTTTAAAAAAAAAAAGAAAGGTAGGAAGATTTTTATTTTTATGTATTAGATGGCAATTAAACACGTATGTTTTTTTTTTTTTTTTCGTAAACTTGATTTCGATATCGATAGTCGAACTTAAAATAACGATATTGAGTTAACCTATTGTGAACAACTAAATGCTATATATGAATACTTATGTTTATTATTTATTGTTTTCAGTTTATTTTATTACTATTCCGGAACTAATTAATTAAGAAACTGTGTTATTTTAAACATAATAAAGCCTTAATATAAAACAATACAAAAACTTTAACAATCGAAATTCAAACTAGTGATTTGAACTTTTTTTTACGGCATATACGAAATTTAACACTACAAAATAACTTAAGGAAGGTCACATCATTTGTCTCCAGACTGAAATTCAACCACGGTCGCTATCCTAGCCACCTGTACAGGATCAACATGGTCAACTCCCCCATGTGTGAGTGTTATGGTAGAAGCTTTATGGATATTGACCACATATTTTTTGCCTGCAGACGACTTTGGGATGAATCATCAATATTAATAGTAGAGTTGTGCATTCTCGGGGTAGAAACTGCCTACCAAGATGCAGACGACCCTTGAAAATAATAAAGCAGAAATCTTCATGACCCTCTTCAAGTTTGTATCGAGGAACAACATCGAAATATGATAGCAGAACGATCCGAATAAAGAGGTCACACGGGAGGACCTTAAACAAACCACACACACTCAACAAAACAACAAATCCTATAACAACGCTGACCAACAGAATAAGCTGAGTGAAACATTTCACTATCTTGGATATTAAAAATTGTATTTTATATATTTGTAACACACTGTTTAAGAATCAGGCAAGAAGAATATACACCCGGAAACGTCCTGGGGATACAGGTAGATATCAACTAGATTGTATCATCGTCAAACAGAGATTCAGGAATCAAGTTCTAGACTGTAATGCGTACACAGGAGCAGACATAGACTCTGACCATAATTTGATAATAATGAAGTGCAGGCTGAAATTTAAGCGAATAAGGAAGCAGTATAAGCAGAACAGACCGGAAGTGAATAAACTGAAACAATCTAGCACGATAGAAATATTTGCAAAAAATGGTAGACTTAGGTCTAAGAAGTAACCTTGAAAGGAGCTCAACTGAGAATGAATGGAATGTATTAAAGACCAAAATAATGAAAGCTGGTAAAGAAACATTAGGCTTTAGGGAACAAGCTGCCTGAAAACCTTTGATTACAGAAGAAATTCGGAGCTGATGGATCAGCGGAGAAGGTACAAAAATGCTCAGGATAAAGCAGAAAGAGAGCAGTACAGGCAATTTAGAAATCAAATAAATAGGAAATGCAAAATAGCAAAAGAAAAATGGCTACAAGCAAAGTGTGAAGAAGTAGAAAAGGATATGGTAGTAGGTAAGGTAGATGTTGCACATAGAAAGATCAAACGAATTTTGGAGAAATGAAGAAAAGAGGTATGAACATTAAAGCTGCCGATGGGAAACCTCTTTTAAGCTCAGAAGATAGAGCTAACCGATGGAAGGAATACATTGAGAAACTGTTTGTTATGGACGACTTGAACAATAGTGTAATGGAAAAGGAAGGTGATGTCGACATTGATGACTTAGGAGATCATGTTTTGAGGACAGAATTTAATAAAGCTCTGAATGACTTGAAAGTAAATAAGGCAGCTGGAATTGATGAGATCCCTGCGCAACTTCTTAAATCCCTAGGTGTTACCTCTGTTACTTAAATATTTAATTAAATTTACTGTTAATTGAAAATTGCGAAATTTATTTAAGTATTGATTTTTGTATTTAGTATGGGATAAAACTACCTGGTAATAATTTTACAAGCAATTTATATTTATTAAAAAGAAAGGAAACACTGTGAGAAAAAATCTAATTTACAATAACAGAACATTTCTTCTAGCATGGCTAATAATTAAACTTCGAATAGACAAAATTATTGGACGCTGTCCTTATTGTTCAAAAAACCAAACTTGTTAAAAATATATAATGCGGAGACACTTGAAACTCTCTCAAGGCGCTTCGGGTATTCCAGAGGTCACATGTGGATACACATGCTGCTGCAATTAATTTTACATTACCATGTAGATGTTGTATTCACTGCACAGGTTGAAACGATGGCTTCGTTGAACTTAGGTGGGCTCATATTCACTGCTCACAAAATAAAAGGAGAAACAACACCAACTGATACACCACTTCGAATTCTGATGAACCCAGGTCACAACATGGCTTCCTTCCTCTCCACCCGCAGCAGACCGTCCCTCCCGTCTTCACTTGCTCCCACGTGTCGAGGATCCTTTTCGCGGCAGAAAACTGCACAGCCAATCCGGCTCCTCCAGCCGAACCGCGTCGGCGCCGTTGGTGGTGGCAAAGCATGTAACCAAAATTGCCGTCTTAGTATGTGCCCAATAGATGGCAGAAACTGTCATTTCAGTCACCCACACAGTCACCCTCTGAATCGTTCGTGATCGCCCTCTGCTATGTCCAACAACCCAGGTGCACATTATTTTGAAGTGTGCCACATGTAGTGTATATTCCATAACACTACACTAGGAGAGGAAGGAATCGAAAGATTATTGAAGCTGATATCAAAAAGTTATGAAACAGGGGAAATTCCAACTGATTTTAATAAAAATATCATCTTCACACTTCCAAAGAAAGCACAAGCCGACAAATGTGAGAATTATCGCACCATTAGTCTAACATGACATGCTTCAAATTTACTGACCGGAATAATGTACAGAAGGATGGAAAGGGTAGTAGAAGAGATAGTAGGTGAAGATCAGTTTGGGTTTAGGAAAAATCGCAATACAAGGGAAGCAATTCTGTCTTGAAGATTAATACTTGAAGGGCGGATCAAGAAAAACAAAAATACTTTTATGGCATTTTTTGATTTAGAAAAGCTTTTGATAATGTTAGGTGGGACAAGATGTTTAAAATTTTAAAGAAGTCAGCTCTAAAGTATCGAGATAGAAAAATACTCTATAAACTATATCAGAATTAAGTGGCTATAATAGAAGTAGAAAATCACGAAGAGACATGCATCAGTTAAAAAGGGGGTGAGACAAGGTTCTAGTCTATCCCCGTTAATATTCAACTTGTATGTACAAGAAGCAATGAAGAAAGTCGAAGAAAAGTTTCCATATGGCATAAGTTTTCGGGGAGAAAAAATCAGTATGCTACAATTTGCTGATGAAATTGTCCTTGTTAGCAGAGAGGGCTGAGGATATTGAGAAGTTACTCAATGGCATGAAAAAAATACTGAAGAAAGATTTTGGACTGAATATAAATCAAAGCAACACAAAAAGGATAAATGTAGCAGAAATGATACCAATACTAGTAGATTAAATATAAAAATAGGACCGAATGCAATAGGAGACGTAAGTGAGTTCTGTTACATGGGAAACAAAATTACAACCGATGGCCGAAGCAGGAATGAAGTTAAAAGCAGAATAGCACTAGCAAAAAGAGCCTTCATGAAGAAGAGAAACATTTTAGTTTCAAATATTGATCTAGGAATTTGAAATAACTTTTTTAAATTCATTGTGTGGAGCACAGCACTTTATGGTAGCGAAACATAGACTTTAGGAAAACCAGAAAGAAAGAAAATTGAAGCATTTGAAATGTGGTGCTAAAGAAGAATGCTAAAAATTAGGTGGACAGACAAAGTAAGAAATGAACGAGTTTTGGAAATGATAGGTGAGAAAAGAAGTTTGTGGAAGATGCTTACAGAAAGAAGAGACAGGCTGGTAGGTCATATTTTGAGACATGCTGGATTGGTTAATTTGTTAGTGGAGGGAACATTCGAAGGTAAGAACTGTAGAAGAAGACAGAGATTAGAATATATGGAGCAGATAATTGAGGAAGTGGTTGCAAGGGGTATGTAGAAATGAAGAGGTTAGCACAGGATAGGAAGGGATGGAGGATTGCATCAAACCAGTCGAAAGACTAACGAACGCAAAATATTAAAAAAAGGCACATATTGTACATACATTGTATGACATTTATCGATATATGTTTACACACTTATAAATTGTAAATCTGACCATGTACTTAATCAAAGGATAATATGTAGTATGGTACAAACCAAATGCCAATAAAAATAAATAAATAATAAAATAACTTCAACCACTATTTTTACCTATGCTATCCATTAGTATAATAGACAAGTGTCACACTGACGTAATGTCACGGCATGGCGTCAAAATCTATGACGTTGTGCTATGACATCACGCTTTACGATATTATTCGTGGGAATGCGCGTTTTTTAATAACATTTCCTAGCATCAGTGAATAAATTAACTCACAGAACTCAGAAATAAAAGTATGTATTGCGTTAAAATCAACATATCAATCATTAGATGCTTATATTTACGTAATATACCTTTGATATATAGAAGTTTTCCTTAAATTCTTTGTACATAGATATGTAACATAAAAGCTAGGTATTTCGAGCATCAGTGCTGCGAAAAGTTTGGTTAGAGTATTACTTTGCATGGAACAGAATTACAAGTGGCATTTGACGTTATGGCAGAGGGCATGAATAATTCAGTTTTTTTAAAAATATTTTAAACTGTGTCCTATTATTGAAATTATTTGCGTTTAAATTGGCATATTAACTATCAGGTTTTTTTTACTGAAATCATTACATGGTTCGAATGAAAAAGTTTGCAAATTGATCGCGATATATGCGGCCTAAACCACAATTAAATATTACATGGCATATCGTAAGTTATTAAGGTTTATTTTTTGGCATCCTTCGTTCTCAATATTTCAGCCGATGGGCGCCACCTGCCATATCCCGTATTTCCCTTCCAAACCATTACCTTTCCTGATAGGTGCAATGCA
The DNA here is from genome assembly GCA_031002005.1 of Vandiemenella viatica. Classification (NCBI taxonomy): domain Eukaryota; kingdom Metazoa; phylum Arthropoda; class Insecta; order Orthoptera; family Morabidae; genus Vandiemenella; species Vandiemenella viatica. Next base: position 28,255,438 of record JARYHS010008075.1, read on the forward strand.
CCCTCCGCCAAACACTTTTAGTGAATCGCGGAGTAATAGTAATAGTAAGCTTTCTCAGCCGTTAAAATATCGATCTTCGTCATAGGTATTAAGAAATAAAGGTGTCAGAACCTGTGAAGATTTGGGATCAAGTTTATATCGCAATGCATGATGACACATGCGATACAGGGAATGTATTAATTTGCGCGTGATTGAAGCTTTGCTTTTCTATCAGCAATAGTAGCGGATATTGTGGTTAGGCTGAAATGCAACCTGGACCAAGTTGACAACTGAAGCTTTTTGCTATAGCACAATGAACGATAAATTACAATGAGCTTTATTTTGTAACAATTCTGTTTAGTTCAGCAGAGAAATACCCACGTTATTTAATAACATTTCTAAGCATCCGCGAATAAATTAACTGACAGAACATATTTATTAGTTGCTTAGATTTATTTAATATTAGTTTATGTAGAAGTATTCGTTAAAATCACATATATGTAAGTTAAAAAAATTAATTTTCGCAATGTTAGCGGCAGTTTTGATAGATTGTTATTAGAATTGGCACTTGAAGTTACAGCAGAAGGCATGCGGGTTTTTTTTTTTTAGGTAATTTTTTTTTTTCTGTTACTTAAATCATTACTTCGTTCTAACGAAAGTGTTGCTAACATTCTGCGGTTGCTGAGCGCCTCACATTTCCGAATTTTTAATTTAATTCGTGGCGACTTTTCCGAAAAAGGAGAGTGCAAATGTGAAGAAGATGCCATTATAACGAAGCAATTGATACAAATTTCAAAAGGGCAGTACCAATTTCCGGCCGGTAGAGAATATCATCTTCCATCCATTAAAATTAATATTACGTTGGAATGACGTAAGTTGTTAGAATTATTTTTATTGATGCCTTATTTCAGCCGCATGTAACTGTGTCAGCTATTCGAAAGTGTCAATATAATTCTGAATAACGAATATAAAAAAATGAAGCTTGAAGAACCCTTATAGATTTTTGATTTAGTTTATTTCGCGATGCAATGTGACCACTAAAATGCGAGATAGTATGTGTATTAATATGCGTGTGATTGAAGTATTGTTTCTCTGGCGGCAAGTTTTTTACGTGTACAGTATAGGTTGAAATACAACCTGGACCAGGATAGCAACGAAAACCTTTTGTAACAGGGCAAGGCACTAGGAATTGAGCTTTATTTTATAACAATTCAATGTATTTAAGTAATTGCTAAGAAATATAATGCTACTAATTATGCTATTAATTATCAGTGTCTTTTTTCACTGAAATCGTTACTTGGTTTGAATGAAAGAAGTTTCAAATTGATCACGATCTGTGTGGCCTAAACCACAATTATAATTAATATTACGTGGCATAACGTAAGCTGTTAACATTTATTTTTGCATCGATGGTTTTCACTGGGGTCATTATTTCAGCCGGATGTAAGCTGTGTCAGCAGTTAAAACATCGATCTTCATCATAGACAAGAAACTGTGAAGATTTTGGATCAAGTTTGTATTGCAGTGCATGATGTGCGACACAGGGAATGTATTATTTTTCGTTTGATTGAAGCTTTGATTTTCTAGCGGTGATATGGGCGGAGAATGTGATTAGGCTGAAACGCAACCTGGACCAAGTTGACAACTGAATCTTTTTGCTACATAATCGAGGGCGAGAAATTACAGCACACTCAGTTTTATTTTGTAACAATTCTATTTAGGTAAGCAACTAAAAAGAAATTAATTGCCAGAACACACCATTAAGCACGTCATTTTTGACAGGTTTTGTGGCTAGTAGTATTATAATTAATCTAACTATCAAGCTTTTGCTAAATTTAATTCTGTAAAACGTGCAATAACTAGCAATAACGTTAACAACAATGACACGAAATTTAAAACTGTTATTTATGGAGTAATCTTAAATAATTATTCTCGCTAGCAATAATCCTAAGAATTTGGATGAAAAATAAAGATTTTAAAATAATTTAGTCGACAAAAACTTAGCTGATGAATGCAAAATCGCAGTTTGATGAGCAGCTCTCCACACACACACACAGCCAATCGATCGCACAACCAGGAATAATCCATCATCAAATTGTGGCGCCACGGTTGTCTTATGATTCCCCTGAGGTTTTTGTGCCTTTTCCCCGTGATTCTACGGCCGAGCAATATGGCGGCCTCCCCACCCCACTTCTCTCTACCCGGTTTCACTCCAGTGCGTGGTGAAGGTCCCTTGCGTCGTCTCCATATATTCCTTCCTCCATGGTTGGAAACTTACTGTAAAGCAATGTCTATGGTACAAAATGGTAGTGCTGAGCGTAACTTATTAGTGAATGTTTTTTGTGTCGTTTCTGAGTTTGTACACTGAAGACATACACGAAATCATTTTTTTTTTATGGAACAATGATCTCTAGTATATATTTGCGTTAATTTCAAACAGGTAACAATAAATATTAGATAATAGGTAGTAGTGAAGTGTATATTTCCTCGGTATATAAGATGTGATATCTCGGAAATTAAGTGAGATACCAAACAAATTTATTCTTCATTTTCGATTTGTCTTGTCGAGATCTATAATAATCAACCATCAAATCCATAAAAATCCAGTGGCTCGGATAACATAGAATCTCCGGTGCTACACTATCGATTTGGCCTCCCTTGCCCATTTCATCCGAAATATCTTGCATATATCCCACCAACTGAGATTCACCTAAAGCCATGTTGCCTACTTTAAAACCACATACGCTCCTCATTTATACTTCTGATGTGATTGCATATCAATCTGTCGATTTATTTACCTATTACTAATATAAAAATGATTGGCCTATAATTTTCGACTCTATTTCTTACCCCTCCATTATGTACTGGCACTACTATTTTTCCAATCCTCTGGTAAGCAGCAAGTATCCAGACTATAATGAAATAATTTTTCAAGATAAGGTACAATGTTACATCCTGCTATTTTTAAGATATCTGTAGTAATATTATCTACACCAACCCCTTTATATTTTTTCAGCTTTCTTATTTCCTACATGATTTCCTCAGGGTAATTTTTTCCCCTTTTTGCTTTGCACGCCCTTATTCCTATTGGCCTGCTGCATCTTACCTACACCTACACCTACATAAGGCTCTCCTTCTGACTCTGGTAACAGGTCAAATCTATTTTCCCCCACATTTTCTGAAGTGCCTGTGTCCTTCATCCTACTAACCATATTTCTCCTACGACCTGTTACCAACTCCCATCGATCCTTCTCAACTTCCACCAACCCACTATCTCTAGTTTCTGCCTCTATAGCATGAACCCCCATAGGCTGGGCCTCCACAGGCTAGGCCTCCACAGGTAGAGCCTCTACAGGCTGAGCCTCGACAGGCCGAGGAAACTATAAAATTTGAAATAGATACCTTGAAATTTTGATTAAAATGAGTCTGAGGACTGGAAAAGAGCGATGGTAGTACCAGTTCATAAAAGGGGGAAAATTACAGGCCGAGTAGTTTGACATCACTAATAGGCAAAATGATGGAGAGATTGATATGCAACTACATCAGAAATGGCTGTGAGGGAAGAAACTGGTTTGCAGATTGACAACATGGCTCTAGGCAAGAACATTCATGTCATTTTCCGATGGTTGGCTGTATGCAAGATATTTCAGTTGAATTTGGCAACGGAGGCCAAGTTGATCTTTCTAAGGCGTTTGACAGAGTTAGCCACACAATGGTTTTAAATAAACTATTGGATTAGGTGAAAAGTAACTTGCTCGATATAGGAATTCTTAAAAGACAGAAAACAAAGTGTTAGAGCAGGAAATACATAATCAAAAGAGGTGGAAGTAAATATGATAGATCTAAAGGGTGATGTATTGGGACCATTTCTCTTCATTATTCTAATGTTATTTGTTGACGGTTTACAGTCAGAATTTAGGTTGTTTGCAGATGACATAATTGTATTTAATAAAAACGAGGAAAATGTGGACTGCTGCAGGGTGACCTGGATTTAATATCTAAATACTGTAGTTATTGCAGCATGGAATAAAGATAAATGCCAAGATGAATCAGCTTATTAGGTACACAGATTAAAATCTAAAGATTATTTATTGTTATCGGGTGGGTTCAGAACTGCTTGTTGAAGGCTGGAAGTGTAATTATATTTACATAATGTGGTGGACTGGCTGTTTTTTTTCCAACTCTGCCACCCCATGAGGAACATTAATATATGGGTAAGACTTCTCTGTCATGTGAGCAGTACAACAAATGAATGACACTACAGTAGGGTATATACAATATTTGCCTTTATTAACAACAGCACAAAACAATCCTATAATAACCAATTGCTTTCCTTAATACTCTTGTTACAGCCAGGTCAGTTATCGTTGCGACGAATAATTCTTCCTTTACTTCTCATTAGGCTGTACCTTCCCCAATTAGTTAACAGCGCCTAAGGAGGATCATTCCCACCTGTATCTATGTTGACGCTGTGCTGTGCTGTCAGAGCAGGTTGCTACCATCGCCACCGCCGCCGACCATCTTCCGCTGCCACCCGCCGCTCGAGGCCTGGCCAGCCCAAGTCACGATCGCTGCTGCTCTTTGGCCACCCAGTTCGGCTCTGCCAGACAGACCCTCTTCGTTCTTTGCAGTCCAGTTTTGATCATTATTCCCCCACCCCATTGTTCCCCCTGATTCCCACATGTCCAGGTACCCAGCAGAATATGACCTCCTTTCCAGAAGATTGGAGGGATCGGAGGGTGTCCTGTATGTCCTGGACAAGACGATCTACTGGGTACATGCTTCCAATGGCCTGGATACAGCTGAGGGAATCACAGCATATGATGTACTTCATGCTGCGACTTACTTTCATATGCTGGAGCGACTTTAACATAGCGTAACACTCTGCAGTGTATACGCTGCAACAGCTATTCAGTTTGTAGTTATATGTCACTCGAGGGAACACTATGGAGCAGCCTACTCCGTTAGCCTGCTTAGACCCATCTGTATACACCGGGGTAAAATCCTGATACTTGTTTAAAATGTCGCTAAAAATTTTGGTATAAACACTGGCAGCAGTTGACTGCTTATGGAACCTAGACATTTCAAAAATCGTTCTGGGCCTCTTTAAAAGACAGGGGGGAGATTTACTCCAACCCTGGTGATAAAAGGAGGGCAATTCAAACCCATACTCTTCTAAAATGGCCTTTGTACGGTGGCTGAACGGTTTGGTCGCTCTACGGCGATTAGCGTATATCCGTTCGAAGTTAGGTGTCATCACAATGTCGTGCACGGGACTATGAAGAGTTGTGGCAATATGTACATAGTGTCGCACCATGAGGAGATGCCGCCGGATGGAAAGCGGCGGCTCGCCAGACTCAGCACAAATGCTGGGTATTGGGCTAGTGCGATAGGCACCCGTGGCGAGCCGAATTCCTGCATGGTGGACACTATCCAACATCCGAAGATAGCTGTCCCGTGCCGAACCGTATACAATGCACCCGTATTCCAACCGTGACTGTACAAAGGCTCGATAAAACTGTAGCAGGCAGGAGCGGTCGGCGCCCCACGACCTGCCACAGAGACATTTTAAAACGTTTAAAGCAGTGTTTCCCAACCTTTTTTGGGTCATGTCCCACTTTTAATATTATTTTGCCCCCCACACCTAATTTTTAATTAAAAAAATATTTTGCTAACATCAAACGAAACTATACCTAATAATTATTTACAGCACTGTTTTAAGAATTTGCTTTTTTGCTATATTTTGTATAGATATCTAGCATTGCATTTAAATCAACCGAAGAGAAAGCGGTAAAGTCGTATCAAGTCAATTTCTAAATTGCCCCCCTGAAAAAACCAAATTGCCCCCCTGTGGGGCGTGGGCCCCACGTTGGGAAACACTGGTTTAAAGCTTTTAAGGCTCTGGCTTTTACATCTTTAAGATGTGGCAGCCAGTTGAGCCTAGAGTCTAGAATGAGGCCCAGAAAACGAACAGTATCAGTAAAATGTAAAACGGTGTTCCTCAGGGTAAGGTGGGGTTCAGCTAAAAGACTTCTGCTACGACTAAAAAGTACACACCGAGTTTTCTCGGCAGAGAAACGAAAACCGGTGTGCACTGACCATTCATCCAGCCTTTTCAGCGTGAGTTGCAACTGCCGCTCGGCGCTTCTCAGGCTGGATGATGCAATAAAAATTAAAAAATCATCCACATATAAGGAGTACCCTATAGGACTCCTTATAACACTTAAAATGCTATTTATCGCAATAGCGAAAAGAGTCACGCTTAAAACTGACCCTTGAGGAACACCGTTTTCCTGAATAAAAAGATCAGACACTTAACAACCGACTCGGTACCGGAAGCAACGACCAGATAAAAATGACTTTAAAAATCGGGGTAGGTTACCTTTAAAACCCCATTCGTGCAACTGTTTTAAAATGACATGCCGCCAGGTAGTATCGTACGCCTTTTCGAGATCGAAAAAGACACCCACAAGGTGTTGGCTGCGAATAAACGCATCCTGGATTGCCGCCTCCAGGAGGATCAGGTTGTCCAAGGTGGAACGGAACTTCCTGAATCCACACTGAAAGCGGCTCAGAAGGTTTTGGGATTCTAGACACCAGACGAGGCGGCGATTGACCATCCTCTCCAGTGTCTTCCCCACGCAGCTAGTCAAGGCGATACTACGATAACTACCTGGCAGCAACTTATCCTTTCCAGGTTTTAAAATTGGGATAAGCGTTGCTTCTTTCCACGAGTCGGGGAAGTGTCCTCCGGTCCATATATCGTTAAAAATATCTAGAAGGTACTCCTTAGCATCTTTATTAAGATGCCTCAGCATCTGGTACTGGATCAAATCAGGCCCTGGAGCAGTGTCTTTAGCGCTATGCAACGCTGACTCCAACTCCCAAAATGTAAAAGGGCAGTTGTAGGCCTCTGTATTCGACGAATCGAAGCACAGCGCGCGCCTCTCGGCAGCAATCTTGCGTTGCTGGAACCGAGGGTCAAAATTGGTGGACGATGTGATAGCGGCGAACTTCTCCGCCATCAGCTGCGCTATGCTTCGTTCATCAGTGACTATACGTCCGCGATCCAGTAAACCAGATACTGGAGGGCGGGAGTACCTTCCAGATATACGGCGGATAGACTCCCATACTTTCGACGAAGGTGTGGAACGATTTATAGAGCTCACAAAGTTCTGCCATGACCTTTTCTTGTTCTCCTTAATAACTCGACGCGCCTTAGCTCTGGCAATACGGAACGCTGCCAGGTTGTCGGATGTAGGCTGCAACCTAAATCGACGCAACGCCCGTCTACGACCCTGAATGGCGGATCGACATTCGTCGTTCCACCAGGGGACGCGCGTCCTACGCAGCAGTTCCGGAGCTTTTCGGCATAGAAACGTCAGCTGCCTGGTGAATCGCCTGTGTAAGGTGATTCACCTTCTCGTCAAGACTGTTACACTCCTTTAGAATAATAGAGCGGCGGTAGAGTTGCCAGTCGGCTTTGCTGACGTTCCATTTGCGTCGGTTATTCCCTCCTCCACGCTCAAACTCTACGTGCATCCATATTGGGAAGTGGTCGCTTCAGTGAAGGTCACGATCCACCTCCCAATGCACGGAGTCCGCGACTGAGGGGGAGCACAGTGAAAGGCCAACGGCAGAGGACGATCCGGAAGCAGTGGTAAAATGTGTCATTGAACCAGTGTTGAGGACACATATTTCCTCTTGCTCTATTAATCTACCAACCATTCGGCCTCGGGGGCAATCGGCGTTTGAGCCCCACAGCGCACTATGTGCGTTGAAATCTCCTAAAAGGAGGAATGGCCGAGTAAGCTGCCGCAAGATGTTAGACAAGTCGTCATAACTGATGGGCGTGTTAGGTGGTAGATAAATAGAGCATATTGTGAGTTGAGTGGGACCATAAATCCTCACTTCCACTGCTTGTAGATCAGAGGTGAGAGCTACAGGTTCGGAGTGGACAGTGTTTCGTACAAACACTGCCACGCCACCCTTCGCTCGATCACCCTCGGTATGGTCCTTACGGTACACGTCATAACCTCTTAGCACAGGATGGTGTGATGGTCTGAAATGTGTCTCTTGTAGACAGAGACACAAAGGATCAGACCATGCTAAGAGGTGTAACTCCTCTTTGTGAGCTATAAATCCATTGATGTTCCACTGAAGTATGGGAGCCATCCTTACCTATTTGACCTCACCCGCCCTGGTTCGGGTGGGTCTTCGGCCACTTCCAGCTGAGGAACGGGACCAGACTCGTCCATCAGCATTTCCGTTTCTTCTTGCCCGGAGGCGGAGACAGACATCTCCGACCCAGAGGACTCCTCAAAATCCTCCCGATCCTTTTTCTTCTTCTTCCTCTGCCTCTTCCCCTTACTCCCTGCTGCTGGGCGGTCTGGGAGGAGAAGAAGAGGGGGACTTAACAAACTGGGTCGGATCAGTCTGTCTAAACTTTATTCCTCGTATCTTTTGGCAACCTCTATTTCCACCGCCAGCAAATGGTATCGCTACCATTTCAATAGCACGCGGTGGAATAGGAGGTGCTATTATCTTGACTGCTGGTGGGGTCTTTGTTACTGCTGCTGGATTGGTCGAGGTTGCAGATGTGTTGCTAGCGACATCCGCGGTCTTAGGTGTTATGACCTTGGTGGATTTTGCGCCACACTTGCATTGACATGAGCACACTGTGCTCGTGCCCATGTCTGCAAAGGATGTCTGCGTAGCAACACTTTCTTTCCTGACGGGAGTCGAGACCATCTTGGCAAAGCTTGTTCCAAATATTGGAGCGGCGAGCGCTTTCGCCTTCTTCTTTGCCTCTACATAAGGTATCCGCTCTTTAGTCTTCAACTCCTGTATCTTGCGCTCCTCAAGATACACTTGACACTCTCTACTCCAGGCAGGGTGCGACCCAGAGCAGTTGACGCACACCTGTGGAGCGTGCAACTGACACCCGGCTCATGTGCCCCCTTGCGGCATCTACCACAGGTGGGGTTGCCCTTGCATGACGCCGTCGTATGTCCGAACCTCTGGCACTGGAAGCAGCGCATTGGGTCCGGAACATACGGACGGACGTTCAAGTTGATATAGCCAGCTTTTATACACTTGGGCAACACTGGAGTGTCAAACGTCAGGACGAAGGTGGCAGTCTTTTCAAGACTGCCATTTACCCTCCGTGTAATCTGACGCACCTCGACCACTTTCTGGTCTTCCCACTCCTTAACGAGTTCCTCGGCCCCTAAATCCATAATGTCACGGCAGGTGACGACGCCTTTACTACAGTTCAGGGTTTTGTGGAGTTCGCTTTGAACGGCGAACTCCCCGAGCTTCTCGCAGTTAAGGAGCTGGGATGCCTGCCTGCTGGTAGATGTTTCCAGCAGCAGCGTCCCGTTCCTCAGCTTCTTAACGGATTTCAATGTACCAACAAGACCTTCTAATCCTTTGTTGATGAAGAAAGGGGACACTTTTTCAAACGTCCCCTCTATCCTCATCATTATTACGAAAGCATTCTCAATCGAGCATACTTTCCTGTTACTCTGGCCTTCCGAAGCGGGAGGGCTATCAACCCTGGCCCGCTTCTTAGTATTGGTGTATTTTTATTTTCCTGCGACACACCCGTACCGCAGGTTTTTGTGTTTTTGGATTTGTGAGGCTGAATTTTGATCCCACGAGTAAATCCAAAATAAAAAGGAATGCTCTTACAACAGGGGTGCGCAGGTGCCCCTGATGTCGCACGTTAGCGGGTGGTTTGCCTCACCACTCATCCGCCTCCTCGGCACGTGTCCGACCTTGAGGTTGAGGTTTTTTTTATAGAGGTTTGTACCGTCCTCGCGATCCGGGCAATGAAGCCAAGATCCCCGTTCTCCTAGGCACACAACGTTCCACCGCCACGCCCTACGGTGGTCGTTGAAGCATGGTAGGAGTTTACGGTGTGGGAAACTTGCGGCGCTCACAAGTTTCCAGCTCGCGCACCGCGGGTTCGCCAAACCCGTACCTGGCACTTGCGTACCAGGCCCCTGCGGGGCTCGATTTTCGAGTAGTTACATTGTGCTGGAGTCAATGCCTTAGAGACGGAAGCTATCAGCTGGTAAGAGTAATTTTCATTCCTATACGCGAGTACCGCCACGATTCCTATATACCGAGGCGTCGGCTGCCAAGACTAGAGGCCGTGTAAGGAAAAACGGTGTGAAACGAGGAGTAGATCTTAGCATGTATTTCGACTGGTCGAAGGCTCGTTGGCAAGCCGTGGTCCAGTTGTAAGAGACGCCTTTTTTTTGGAGCTGATTGAGGGGTTGCGAACAATGTGCTGCTTGTGGCAAGAACTTTGAATAGTAGTTAAGTTACTGAGGAAGGCTTGCAGTTATGGTAGGTTCTTTGGGCGGGGTAGGGAGTCTATGGCGGCCACGTTGCGATCTGTTGGCCTAATTCCATCTATGTTTAGCCAATGGTCGATATACTCCACTTCCTCCTGAAAAAAAGTACACTTCTCGAGACCACACCGCAGCCCTGCATCCTGCAAGGCTGCAAACAGGGTGCGAAGGTTTTGTAGATGCTCCCTGCGAGTGGCTCTTGTGACAATGATATCGTGCAAATAATTTGCGCATGCAGGGATATGCCACAACAGCTGTTCCTAGTATCTTTGGAAGATTACCTGCGCGGAAGCGATGCCAAATGGGAGGCGTTTGTATTTGTAGAGTCCGAAAGGTATAATGATGACGAAGATGTTTTGCGTTTTCTCATCTAGTGGGTGCTACAAATATGCATCTGTGAGGTCAATCTTCGAGAAGTATTCGCAGACCGCACGTTTAGTGAGAAGATCTTCCTGTCGTGGGATCGGATACGTTTCGATTTGAGACTGGGCCTTAAAATCCGCACATAACCGGAGGGTGCCATTGGGTATACGTATTGTGACGGGATGTCATTTACTATAATATTTTAATATATAAATCATGTAAGTATTCTAAGTTTCACTGCAGCCAGACGTTCGACTTTCTGCCGATCGACAGTTCAGGTTGCAAGCTACACGTGCAGTGCTGAGTATGCAAGCCAATACTTTTCCAGCAAGCTAGAATACATTGATCACCCTCACTTCTTCACTGACGAGCTACAAGTTAACATCTAGGCCTCGGAGATAGATATTCGCTGCACCAACCTTACCATACTCTGTTAGTTGTGAACTGTAGGGCTAAGTTTCATTCCAAGGGTCAGTATTACTGGTTACGGAGTACCTCAAATCTTGTACAACATCTACTGTAGATGATTTAGGGTTCAGTTCAGATTAAATGGGGTTTCCAGAAACATTGTTTCATTTCTAGTGGCTCATAGCTGTCCGCTCCCTCTCCTAGTTACAAGTTACCCTCGATGCTCGTGTTTATTTAATAGCGCAAGAGAAGAAGAGGATAGGTTCAATAGAGAAGAATTCAAGAGCAGAAGATACGAGAAGTAAGTCGGCGCAAGTCATAGGGCATTGTAGGTTAACCCCTTACAACCCACGTGTCAGTCATCCTGGCACACCCAATCAACAGTCATAGCACAGTATGATGACGAGTGGGGGTACTGGACTTATAGGTTCAATTACTCCAGTCTTCTGAAGTCGGTCAAGCTCCTGTTTTACAGCTGCACGTAGGGTGACTGGATTGGGTCTGGCAAGACAGAAGCGAGGTACTACACCTGGCAGAGGTAGTGATGTTCTGATACAAGTAAATACGAGTAAGTACTCGATACTTGTTTCGAAACCGAGTACTTTTCGTATTCGGATTAATTCATTCGATACTTACTCGGTATCGGAAGAAAATTACTTGTATCGAATCGAAAGTATCGAACGCACCTGGTGTTAATTCTAAATGCATCAACCCTGCTGCGCCACTCAGTCACGCCTGCGAAATTAATTTCCAGCTGACGTCAAGTTGGTAGCATTGAAGATGAAACAAAATCAGTCTTAGAATAGGCAATTTAACCTCAAAGAGTTTGTTTTAGGTCCCTATTTCATTGTACGAGTTGTACTTGGCGCTCATTTCGCTATACCTGGCCAATGGCCGCTCCCGCGCAGCCCCACGCGATAACTAAAAGACATGGTTCTTAAGCAACTAAGAAGCCCATGTGAATTGGAAGAAGAAGATGCTTAAGCTAGCGTTTCACAGGAATATCACTTCTGGAAACATCACAAAGAAAAAGAAAACGCACCGCAGTGACAAAGTCTCTCTCTATTTGTCAAGCACTGTAATGTCTCTAAAAAGCATTCCAATTACAGAATGGGAAGAAATGAAACTTATATTTCCTTGTCTGTATAAATACGCACAACAGTATCTTATTATTGAACCAACGTCAGTGAATGCTTGTTTTCTATTGCGGGTGAAACAATGACGAACAAAAAAAAAAAGCTGTCCCCAAAATATTTGGAACAATTGCTTTTTTGGGAAACCTCCCAAAAGCGGACTTTTGTTGTTTAAAAGTGTAAAAATTATATTAAATAAATATTTAAAGATAAGACAAACCTTTCAAAGTCTGCTTAAATGAGAGCTTTATTATAATTTTAATAAATAAATAAAAATGTTTACTGAGTGTTTTTTTGATTTTATTACACTAGGCAAATAAAATAAATAATTTAGCAACATGTCACATATATCTTTATATTTCGACATTAATTTTAAAAAAACTATCGATATGAGTAAGTATCGATACTTTTGCAGTACTCATATGAGTAAGTATCGTAAGACAATTTGAGTACTACTCATTTAAGTAGGTATCGATACTTTGATGGTATCGGAACATCACTAGCCAGAGGGTGACGTGACCCTCTAAGTTTGAGGCGCACCCTAAGTCCGACGTAAAGATGGGTGCAAACTGAGTACAAAGGGCATCGAGGTCCTGGAATGTAACCGAGTCCAATATGACCTGGACTTCGTCCGAGATTGAGAATCCAAATGTGGTAAATGCGTCTAGTCCAAAAATATTGGTAGCTGAGGGCTGGTCCACAAGATTGAAAGTAATTAGTCTGGTAACTTGTTTATAAGAGGCCGTGATGGAGAACTGACCTCAAGGGGAATGGAACTATCCCCGTAAGATACTAAACGCCACAGAGGTGGGGATAATGGTGGGTAGCCTAATCTTGTGTAGGTGGCTTGGTTTATTAGCGAGGCTGTTGCTCCCGTGTCCACCTGAAAACGGATATCCTTGTTAGCAACTCTGACAGTTAAGAACAGTTTCTGTGCGAACGGGTCGCCATTAGGAGCTATGGTCTGTAGTGTATGGACCGTTTCTTGATGCATACAAGCTAACGGACTGGGAGGAAGTGTCCGGCTTCGGCAGACTAACTGCAAGTGCCCCTCTTTACCACAGCGTGTGGAATGGCCCAACGGTCAGAACAATCGACCCGACAATGCGAAGTGAAGCACTGTGGACAAGTAGGCACGGGTCTCTGGATCGGTCGACGAGGTGAGGTTCGGGGTTCAGACGTCATAGATACGTCGGACAGCGATGGCGTCCTGATTTGTTGGCGTCTGGAGCACGCCATGGGTGTGCCTCGTACACGAGAGTTGCGCTATGTCGCTTGGACCGCCGCTACTTGCGGGCGTGCCATGAGGAGCTCGTTCGCAGCCTGAGTAATTTAATAAGAGTGCGCGATGCGTAGAATGTCCTCCAGTTTATGTTATCCAGTTTCAGTCTCGCTGTGCACACCACTGGGTCTGGAGCTAGCTGTACCACGACGTCGCCAATCGGTGTCTGCGTATGAGGCCTTGCACTCTGAGTTTGTGCAAGTGAACTCGCATTTGCGGCTGAGGCCTTGGAGACCCGTCACCCACGACCGGTATGAGTGTCCTGGTTGTTTATGATATTGATGGAGATCCAGGCGGGAGGTCACCACGTGGTATCTTTGAAAGTAGTAATTTGTTAAAGGTGTGCACATTTCTGATGCCCACGACAGAAACAGCGAGCGCTTTAAGGCATCATCCGTAACCTGGAACACCGTAAAATGCTGTTTAAGACGATGCAAATACGTATCCCAGTCTTCCTTGGCGTCATTAAATGGTGGAAAAGCTGGAGGCGGAATGTGCGACTTTTCCGAGGCCTGGTCTGATTTAGCCTCCTGTGCTAACAGTTTTATAGACTGTTAACTGGAGCGTTTGCTGTAGCACCGCTGTCTGGTGATGTTGTTGCTCCAGAAGGCGATTTACGACGTTCATGCTGACTGCTGCTTACGTTTTTACTCGACGCCAATTTGCTGTGTCCGCACGTCGGCCAAAATCTCAACACGGGCGGACGGGCCCGGAGACGATCACGGCCAAAAAGAAGCAAAGTCCAAGATGAGATGCATGGAGTCCACGAGAAACGAAAGTAACCGAGACGCGCAACGATCAGAGTCCAATATGCGATTCACAGATTCCAAGGAGAAACCGATCATAAACTGAGACTCGCAACGATCAGAGTCCAAAAGATGATGCACAGAGAGATGCCATCGACAATGAATAGAAGAAAACACCAGTACTTGCGTGTGTGGTACCGCGCGCCTCTATTAATGCCAGGCGAGTCGCTTCCGATTGGACGCGGCGAAACCTCTGCTATGCGGTGGCGCTAGTTGCCCTGCTGCTAGCGCCGTTTATCGGTTGTATACCTCCATCTTTTTTGCCGTGCATGCGAAGGTGTCGGGCCGGGATACCAGAATTTGTATTCGGATTCCATCAGGTTTGAGATCATTGGCGGCCATATAAATCGAGACAGCAAGCGCTGTAAGGCATTCGTGAAATGCTGTTTAAGACGATGTGGTTTTTAATCAGTATAGCTACACTATCGGAGGCTATATGGGCATCATGTTCTGTTCTGTATATTTTATATCCACTGATTTGGAAAGTATCGTTGTAAGTAAGATGTGTCTCGGTTATACAAGCAACATCAACATTGTGGCGACTCATAAATTCTGCAAGCGTTGATTACATTATTGTAATTGAGACAAAATTACATAGAGAATAAATGTTTTCTAAGAACTTCTTTATTAATAAAAGATAAATGGTAGGATTTAGGACGACATCAGTTTAGGAAAAGCTTTCTGAGAATATCCGCGTCGTCTTAAAAATACTTATCCCTGGTTGAGAAGACATCAGTAAAACAGAGATATTGAAATAACAGAAATAAAGCGACAGAAAACAGACTGATATGTATCGTAGATAACTGTGTTTTATTGAAGGGGATTATGATATGAGTTTCCTGTGAATGGAGAGGTCGACGGATAAAAGCGGATTCGCTTACCAGTACCGACTTGCGGTAAATGAGCCGAAAGAGAGACCTAATGATATTTAAGAAACGTCAGGAAGTTAGTTGTAGGCCCGAACAATGATAACCTATACCTAGTTAGTCTCATAAAGGCAGGAACTTTATAGGGCATAAGCTATCCTGAGGGAATTGGAGTATTTTTACGTTTCCAAACCGTTATAACAGTGATTAGCCATCAATATTCTATTAAAAAACCATGTTTATACTATTACTGAACGACAATATAAACGCAATTATTTTTATTAATTTAAAACTATAATTAGCCCTATACTAAATACTAGCTGTCATGTTAAACGTTATATTATTACATATGATTTTAGGGGAGTGCGAGAATTGATTTTTGAATACCACAGGTATAAATATATTGGAGTAATATTTGATAATAAACTCAACTGGCCAAGATACAATAAACAGGTAGTGGAGAGAAATTACAAAATTCTGCATTCTAGAGCAGGTGATGAGGGATGTTTCAGGAAAGAGAGAAAATTGGGTTACAAATCTTTGCTGAGACGGTTACTTGAGTATGACACACAGTTTGAATGTCAAATACAAGATTTGGAGGGAGTGCAAAAGAGTTCGGCTAGATTTGTTCTTCAAATTCAGCGCAAAACGCAAGCAGTAATTGATATGATAAAAGAGATGGGTTGGCTCATATGGTCAACAGGAGACCGGGCAGAGAAAGCCGGGAGTGTGTAAGACACAATATATATTATATTGAAGATGGGACGAGATGTACATTGGTAAGAGAATTGGGAGTGGTCCATGGAAAGGGATAGATAGCCGCGACCACAAGCTGATATTTAATTTTACAATTAAGCCAGTGGAAAACGTTTCTTTTGTAGGTAAAGGAGAAAGGAAATGAAATAAATTTCCGTGAGAAATGCTGATCAATTTACTTGAAACAGTGAAAGAATTTAAGAGAAAAATTCGGGAAATACGAAAGTAGGCGAGTAGAAAAATTGCAACCAAGGCATGTGCTCCATTGAAACAAAATCTAAGACATATCCTCCCCTCCCCCCTCTTTCCAAATGGCTTATCGCCACACAATCAGCAATGCATTTCTATTAGTTTTACTATTAAATCCATATAAGTTAATTTAGAATATTTGTTCACATGCAAAGATGAATGTGCTAATGTCTTAGGCCATATTCGAACCGACTGTCCTTTCATCAGGAGGCCAGAGCTCTTATCCTGTACAGCTGGTATCTATTTTAACTGCCACATGGAATTTTTATCTAAGCTAACATTTCCGTGAAGAGGAAAGCGAAGAAGGAATGTGAAATGTCTTTCTTAAACAACTCGGTAAGCGTTATGACAAATTACACATAATCTGTAGCTGTAAACAATCATAAATACGTGTCAGTCAACAAGATAATGCCAAGAATTGTTGGTCAAAAATAGCTGAATGCTGAAACTAAAATATTTTTTCTCGTGTCCAACAAAGCCTGTTAGCATACGGCCATAGTAGCTTTTGCGAGAAAAATAAATAAAAATAAAATAAAATGACCAATTCCCTTCAGGCATTCTTTTGCCTTTTCCTTTTGTAATCTGCAAACAAGTCACTGTTCGCTATGATAAAGGACGCTGAGCTTATTCAGAGTAGTCATCGATGTAGAGACCAAAGCACTATTTCTGTGTACTATCCCAGATGTGCTAATGACCCAGAGATGGTGGGAAATCGATACATGGTACCACTCGGAGGCAGGACAGCGAGTGCGAGGCATGCGCTGAACCAATAACACCAAGTTGCGTGCGTCCTGCATATTAGGGTGATCCTTAATATAGATACAAAAAAACAAAACCTCCTGTTTCTTTCCCTTTTTGGATAGTATGTAAATAGTAAAAATTTAAGAAACATTACTTAGCCGTAACACGTGCCGCAATGAGAGTAATAATCGCAATAAATATGGTAATTTGAAAATTTGTTGTCCACTATCAAATTTTAAATATTTTTAATCGTAAGAAAAGTTGGCATAAGGCTGAGAACAATAAAAGTACCGTACTTAAAATTTTTATTACCTACATTAAATTGCCCTACGAAAAAGGTTTAACATTTTTGTTTTGTTTTGTAATGATCGCTTTGAGCAAAATGGAAAAGTGCCTCCATAGTCTTTTACTGCTTGAAAAAGGTATTGTATTCGCTCTTTCACATCTCTCTCTCTTTGTATCGTTGACTATCGTTAGGTTTATAACTACTGTAAAGACCATGTTGACAATAGTGTAGAGAATTCAAAAGTGCAAGATTATAAACAATAAAATCAACTGAGATTTTAAAACAATTACAAACACTGTAAGTTATTTTGGACACAAAATTATGTAAATCAATTATTTCCTCAAGATCCAGTTTTGAACCCTTTGTTTCAAAATTATTCTTTTTCTTTAAATGCTTTTGCCGCTTTTACTTTTTCGTCAACAGGAAGCATATCATCAAATAATTCCCCAATCCCAGTGACCAGTAATTTTTTTTTTTAGAGGGATTTTAAAAATGTCAATCGCGCTTTTCTGGCTAAAGGAACATGTTTTGGGTAAATTTTTAACAATATACAAATATCCCTCAGCGGTTTGCAATTCCTGCCTAGTCAGTATAAATTCATTTCGAAAAAATAAATATTTCCAAGAAATATATAGCTTTTGACTTGCACCTAATGTAGTGAATAGTATCAGGTAATGGAAATTCAATTATTTCTCTTTCGTATTAAATTAAAATATATAATAACTAACAGTAGGAGCTCTTCGTAGTCGTATCTTATCTGTTGTATTACAATTTGTATTTTCGAAAAATTAAGTGTAATCTCTAAGTCCTTTCCAATACTGTCCACAACAAATTAATCGTCTTTTTTTTATTCTGCTTATGGCTTTTCGCCCCGTGGACGTCTAATTCATTAAAGGAGGGAAAGTATAACTCAAACAACGGGAAGGAATTCGGCCATGGCCTTATGAATGAAGCATTCCAGCAATCGCCTGGAGTGATTTGGGGAAACCACGGAAAACCCAAATATGGATGCCCAGACTGGGATTCGAAACGGCGTCCTCCCGAATGCGAGGCCAGAGCGTTACCGCTCATCCACCACGCTCGGTCATTAATTTCAATAGCATAACCTCGTCGATATTGCTTTTGAAAACGTTAAAATAATCCTGCATAGTATCCAGAAAATATAGCAATGTAAACTTCAAATTAGATTTAAAATCATTAAATATATACGGTGTTTGCAAGAGCTCCCGTCCAGTTTTTGTTCTAACAAAACATAAGCACCTTTTATTTGTCCAGTATTTGACTAAATGGCGTCACAGCACAAAGTACGTGTTGGCAATTCATTTAAGAACTCTGATTTATTTTGTATTTAGTATGATTTTATTTATTTATGTGCAGTATATAATGTAACATTTAACTTTTTTTACATATTAGTGAAAAGTAGTAATTATCGCTCCCCTGGCGTACCAGAAATATGCAAATGGCCCAGATTTTTTCTGGTGTCAGTTTTAGGTCAATTAAAAAAAAAATTGAGAGGATGAGACCTTAAAAACAATAAAGGAAAAAAAAATAAAAAAATAAGGACCACTCTGCTACATATACACTACTGCTGTTGATTGACCTAAGTAGACTTCAAGCATCAAACCAAGGAATCGCAGGTTATTACCTTTTTTCCACTTTTAAAATTCAAATTTTTCTTCATATCTAAAATAAAGAAGAGAAACATCTAAAACCTTAGCTTCCTAGAAACGTTCTTCTGCAAACAATCTGAAATAAATAGAGGTTCTATCCTGGCCCAAATATCATACACTCTCTCGATCTTCCAATTTCAGAAACTGAAAGCACTTTTATAAGATACATTTTCACAAGAAACTGAACAATTATTTATTTGATACCTGCATCTATATCTGTACTCGGCAATTAACAGCAGTGTGTGTCTGAGTGTGCTTTGCATCTCAACTAATCTTGCATTCCAATCCCCTATATATCACCGGTGAAAAAACAATAGGGCACTTGGTACTATAAAGAAAGCCATGAAACTTTGATTGACTCTGGTAGAAGTAAGGATACAGAAAATTAACTATATTTGTTAAATAATAGTTAAAAACAAATCATTTTAAATAAAATAAAAACGTAAAAATGCAACCGTATGTCATGTGACGCGAAACACAAATCAGAACCAGTGAGTCTTAGTAAGCACCCGTTTAGCTCCGTGTTGCGTCTGTCGACAGTCTTCGAATTGAGTTGAATATCGATGGAACGCGTACTCCGGTGACAATTTCCCTCGTCATCAAATTACCGCTTTCTTATTTTTTATCATTGTTATTAATTGGAATGTTTAAATCCTCCACTCATTCGCTTTTGCCATTTATGAATTTTAATTTTAAATTCCTGAAAAGTTTTCCTTAAATTATTCATCACTGCCATTGGTAATTTATTCAAATCCCTGACAACTAAACAAATAAATAAAAAAAATTTCTACTTTATTATGTATGAAATCTAGTGCCAAATTGCGCCCGTTGTCATCTTTTCCTTTCCATGCACTACTTGTAGATCTTCACCAATATCCCTCCTAGCCCATCGTCAGGTTTTGCCTTGTCCAATCCCAATACAGGTATGTCCTTGACTACAGTTATGTTGTCGATTAACAAACCAGGTTATTTCCTCACATTTCTGATGTAGATGCATATTAATTTCTCCATTATTACGCCTATCACTGTTGTCGAAGTAATCAGCCTGTAATTTTCAACCCTATTTATCACCCGTCCTTTATGAACCGGTACTACTATCGTTTTTTTACGGTCGTCTGGTAAATTGTGAGATTCCAGACTCACTGAAAATAATATTTCAAGTTAAGGTGTAATATAGTATACAAACATCTTTAATACATCTGTCGTCGTATATTTTAGGTTATCCATAGTTATTCTGGTTACCAATCCATAAAACAAATTGTATTTGCAACGGAAGCTGGATTTGTCAAAACAAATAGCTCTAATTTGCCAATTTTAATGTGACCATGCTGAGAATGTTTTTCGCGTTAAACATTGATTACTGTTCACCAGAATTCCAGAACGTCAATAGTTTTCTCAAAGTATCCGGACTCAAAAATTGAAAATGTAGTGCTGAAAAGTATACTTATAGTCATTTAATTAAGAAAATTTATATGATAATAAAGTCTTTGTCTGTGCTGTATTTGAATGTTAAGCTTTATAGGATACAATTCAGAAACTAGAAAGAGTTGTTATTATAAGCAAGAATTCGTTTTATAGGACAGCAGTTATTTGAAAATTATGCAGAATATGCTATTTGACAGTATTAAAAATATATTATAAATTGTAATCATTCTCGTAGATTAACGATTCAGGAAGCGAATTTTTTGAATTTTGAAATTAAAATTGGATTATTTTTAATAAAAAAGCGAAATAAAAAATAGACTTTTCTCGCCTCTCGCCACGTGACAGAAAACGTTGTAGGATTGGTGGACGCCTGAGTGACGTCACACGTCTGTAAACGCTGCGGTTACGAATGGAGAGCTTAATATTATCCAAGTTTTCAACTATTTTTTATTGTTTGTTGCTGGTCATTTCTTGTTATTAATGAAATTTCATTGTGAATACAAAATCGAAAACAATTTGTGAAAGTCTACAGCGGAAAAATATCAAAAATAGATGACTTATTTATGAGGCTAGCTTTAGAAAAAAAACCTGACCTTTATTCTTCTGAGCCTAAAAATGTAACAGTTTCAGTTTGAGAGTAATTTATATTTAAATTGAAAGTTAGAGATTCATTGTTTTGCGTTAGCAAACCATACGTCGAAAAATTCTGTACGCGAAATTTGTGCAGTCATGCTGAAAATAAAGAAAAGTTTTATGCGTGTCGCAAACATTCGCAAACAAATGAAGGAATTTCTTGTTGCTAATAAGTAGCCCTTTCAAATAAATATAGTAAGAGTTCGGTATAATGTGGTATAATGAACTAATACTCAACATGAAATTTGCTCAGTGGTTTTTTTTCAATTAAAATAATCTCGCTCTGTTTTAATGATGCTAATGATTACGTTAAAAATGTATTACGGAAAATCATGCGTAAACTTACCTTGAGACTCGCCAAAAGCAATAGCAACACACAAATCACTACTAGCACGCAGAAACACAGCGTAACCATGGACCAAGCTCAGTCGAATGGCGCGGCTGACTAAGAGCACTTGATCGGTGGATCACAAGAAGCCCATTGTTCAAACTATTTTTTCTATTGTTCGGCGAGAATTCGTGGAAAATAAACCTTTGTTCCGAGTAATATGGTTTATCTACTTTGAGAATAAATTGTTTGTTTATTCATTTACCTAACCAGTTTCACTTCATCTCACATGAAGAATTGTGATGTTTAAGTGTTTATTATTAACATAAAGAGAAGCAACTAAGAAGGAGTGTCCAGGTAGATGCTTGATTGAAGAGTGGTAATGGAATTCAGAACGTCCTACGTTCGAACCTTGGTTGGGATTATATTTATTTGCGTGCATTTTTTTCCATTTTTGTTTGCTGTTTTTTGCACTACAGAACCATGTTTTTATTCGAAGGATTCATAACGGTTGCTAAGAGTCATGCAAGCGTTTGAAATAAATTGCTACCATACAAGAAAACTTAAGTTTTATACTTACCAGAGATAGAATATCATGCAAAAAATACAGTTGCACGGCGGTGAATAATGGAATTTAATTTAGAAGTGAGATTACTTGTAGAAATTTCATGCTAATCTTGCAAGAGTTTGTAACGGGGCTGATTAATACCAAAAGGCAATAACTTTATAAAATTTACCATTTAAGAAAGTTAAATGAAAGATTAAATTCCATGGAGTACATTATATATATGTGCTTTGGATTTCCTGTTACCTCTCGCTGGTTATTATCAACAGACAGATGAACTCAAAACTTCTTGAAAAGTAGACGTCGCTTCGTGAAAACAGATTACCACTTCATGAACCTGCAATTTTTCGGAAAGGAAGTGTTAAACAACAACCCAAGTAGATTTTATGACGGGTGTTGGTTTAGCTTTAGGAATCGATGTTATTAAAATGGAGTTATTATAAAACGAGCCTTCCTTCATTGAAAATATGTATATGAATTATTTCTAGTTCTGAAAATTACAACTAAAAGAAAGAAGTTAACAGCGAAGGGTGTTTCATGGCGACATTGACACCTGAATTGGTAATTTTGTTAACTATTACGAACTTCGAGAAAGCAAGATAAATAAAACGCAACACACAACGATTTACAGTCGACGGTCGACTCGTATATCGATACGCACCGCAACACAGACGTCGAGTGCACAGCAACTGAACAGCTGTTTAGGTTTCACAACATTGGTGGCCGGCAAAGTCGTGTTTTGATTTGCTGTTCAACACATCACGGAAAAAAAGGAAACATAAAAGGGAAGTACATTTTAAATCCTTTTATTTGATTAAATTCCGTGAAGGTTTTGCATTTAGATAATTTAATTTTCACGGATTTGAATAATTTCCGTTCTTTGCATGTTGAGAATTTGATCGATTTCTATTCACTGTGTTTGATCTACGAAGTTTAATTTTGTGTTGGCCACAAATATTTGTATTGAACTCACCATGGATAAAGACAATGAAAATACTTTTCATGTTATCTGTCAAGAAGTTGGTGCTAAACAAAATCTATCCCATGTTTCGTAACATAATTACCCCAAAGCAACATGGTTTATCTCCTGGAAAATCAACAACAACTAACCTTGTGATTCTTCAAAATGAAATAATTAGAGCATTTAGTGAGCGAAAACAACTCGATGTCATATATCTTGACTTTTCAAAGGCATTTGATAAAGTTAGCCATCCCCACCTTCTTACTAAGTTGAAGGAATATGGCATAGTTGGTAAATTATTGGAGTGGTTTTGTAGCTACCTCAGCAACAGAAGGTTGATTGTAAAGGCTTTTGGCTCATTGTCATCTGCTTTCGCAGCTACTTCTGGAGTACCTCAGGGTTCACACCTAGGACCATTGCTGTTCAATATATTCATAAATGATTTAGTTAGTATTTTTGCCAGTTGCCTTTTCTTTGCAGATGACATTAAGATTTTCAAGAAAATCATTACTCGAGATGACTGCTTAGATCTTCAGAATTGCTTAAAAGCTATTGTGAAATGGTGTCAACAAAACAGTATGCAACTTAATGTTAATAAATGTTCCTGCATTACTTTTCACCGCACTAAATAAGCATTACATTTTGAATATGAAATGGAAAATCAGCTACTGAATCGCTGCACAACTGTAAGAGACCTAGGAGTTCTTCTGACGTACAATCTCAGTCCAGAAGAACATGTCCACAACATATGTGCCAAGGCCTCCAAGTGCCTGGGCTTATTGGCACGCACTTCCAGATTTATTAATAATATCCAGACACTCAGGCTCTTGTACTGTGCCCATGTCAGACCCATACTTGAGTATTGCAGCGTTGTATGGTCGCCTCATCAGATCACACTAATTCAACACATTCAGAATCTTCAAAATAAGTTCTTAAGGCTTATAGGTTGTCGCATGGGCTTTCATTACAAAGACGTTCCATTGGTTGCTGTTGGAACCTACCTTGGCCTCCATCCTTTGGAGTCGAGACGGAATGTTCATGGTGTCCTTTTTCTGCATAAACTAATCTCAGGTGTTATAGACTGCCCTGAAATTCTCAGACATGTATATTTTCGTTGTCCGTCTGGTACACGGTTGAGAGAACTATTTGGTCGTAGACATCTGCGCACAAACTATGAGGCTAGCAGTGCCTTAGAACGGATGCAGAGGCTAGGTAACAGAATACCTCCTGAACTTGATTTTTTCATTGACAGTGCTGCTGTTTTCAAGCAAGTACTCATACGTGAGTGGAGTCAGCAATGATGGGCTTAGTCACGGTCTATATTCCCTGCAATAATTTTTATTTTTTTTATAGTTTTATGTTGAGTCTTGTTATTAGTTTTAGAATAATCAATAATTTTCTTCTGTGTAATTGTTTTTCTAGTTTTAATAATATAAAAATATACTAGCTATTTTTTGTTATCTTCTTGTTTTCACTGTAACTAAATTGTTCATAAATAGTGGTAATTGTGTTTAATAAGTAGCTATCATAAGATATATTAATGTAAAATGGTTTTTCCATTGGAATAAATAAATAAAACCTGATGCTACAGATAATTCTAATTTACCGGAAATGTCCCCACCATCTGTATATACCATTCTTGACTCGTATCCGTCGGTAATTTTGGAAAAAGCACCAGTGCCTCAACAAGCGGATGAAGAAGACGAAAGTAGGGTCCAGTTTTCACATTGTGAGGGTGATTATTCTCCTGTTGTAGGTACCCATCAGGAACCAGAAAATAAACAAACTCCATTAACTCCTTCTCAATTTACCCAGCCAGAACATAACAGTTCCCTACAAAGACTGACTGACTTAATTTTAGCAATGCAGTCTCATTTCGATGATCAGTTCAGAGAGACCAAGACTAAGCTTGATACCAGTGTAAATGACCTTAGAAGGGATTTTATGGACCATTCACGACAAATTGATTCCAAATAGGGGAAATCCATGACAAGATAGAAAATTATTACACACATTTTGGCGAACGTGTTACTACAGTAGAAGCAAACTTAGAAAAACATATTATAGACTGCCAGGAAAGCCGAGAAATGTTGAACATAAGATTCAGACTGTTAGTTAAGAGATAAATCAACTTGGGGATACCTTTAAGAATGAATTTATTCAGCAAGGAAACAGAGTCAACAAAGTAGAACTAGAACAGCTAAAGGTTAAAGAATGCATTGAATTACTTAATGATACCTCCGACAAGTCACAAATAGATATAGGTTTGTTGCATGAAAATGATAGTAAAATGGAAAAACGCGTTGAACATTTAGAGTGTGTTCAAACTCGACAAGAGGGCACTACATTAAAAATTATTAATGATGTGCAATTCTTAAATGAGAGAATTAAAGGGTTTGAGGGATCTATAAGTAATAATCAAAGAGAATCTATGGGGTCACATCCGATTTCAGTAATTTTCCCCGAGAAAATTGAAGTTGAATGTTTTTCCGATCAGAGTGGTATCCACCCAATAGATTTCATAAAAAGTTTTGAAGCTTTTGAAACCTTTGCTTCTTTTACTGATGAGAGAAAAATCAACATAGTATATAAACATCTAAAAGGTACTGCGAAAATGTGGGGAGATCGACAAGTACGTACTTGCCGCTCATATGAAGATTTTAAAACCAAGTTTAAAAATTATTTCTGGTCTAGTGCTCGACAAACAAATGTAATATTAGATTTTTTTAATGGTAGGTGATACAATCAAAATAGGGAGAAACTACATGATTTCGTCCATCAGTGTTGGCTTGGAATAAAGCACCTGGACCAAACCATCGAGGAAACAACTGTGATTAAAGGCATTATTAACAGACTTCCTTACCGGTTACAAGAAACCTTTTATAATCCTCACACAATCAATACAATAGATGACCTACTGAGTTGGGCCCCAAGATTTTGATGACAGAGAACAGAGAAACAGGGAAAGAGGTAATTTCGGTCGGGGAGGAGATCCGAACCTATTCAGCAATCCCACTAGTAATGATGTTTATCAGCGCAGAGAACCGAGGAATCCCAATTTTTCAACTGCATCAAATAGAAATGAGATGACTCATCATAACCAGAGCAATGTAAGGTATTTTAAACGTGCGAGAAATGGGCATTTCAGAGGGAGAAATAATTGTTTCTATAAAACTGAAAGTGAGAAAAGAGGCAATGAAACTGTACAAGCAATACAACCAGATGAGGCTTTTAATAATCAGTCGGAAAACTAGACATGGCTGAAACTGTGGTCCAAGTGGAGGTCAAACAGGAAATTGGACCATCTCCTATATGCGATGTTAGGACTCTTTTCCATAATGACTCCCGAGAAGACCTTACTGAAGATAAACATGAAGGTAATGAAGAGCACAATTTTATGTATTATGATTTTGACCACTTACCTAATATCTTACATAGAGGAATGAAGATTACAACCAGATTAAATGCTGAATTCTTCGTTCTAGCGGAGTATGTTCTAACAGAAAAATATGTTGAAGAACATTCTATAGCAGGTTACATGGTTACTAATATAAATGGGGTTGAATCTTCAAACATTTGTGCAGAATTGGAGGAATTTGTTGCTTATTGTAAGAACGAAGGTGATGAAATTATTGATATAAGCTATGACAAAGATGAGGAGTGTTTTGAGAGAACAATAAGTGAACCTATTTCATATGAAGTTAAACAAAATGGTTTATTTAAGAATGATATTGACGAAGTGAACTTAAATGACACTATATTTAACATAGCATGTAATGAAGTGAGCAATGTACAGAGTCTTTTTGTTGGTGAAAATAATTGTAGTAATTCCATTCAAGAAGTATTCACAAATGAAGAATGTATTGTTTCTGATAAATATTGTTGTGGCAAAGGGAGACTATTTCTGATAAGGCAAAAGCTACCATTAGACTTGCTATGTGTGAAGCAGAATAGAACGGTGTACCCACAAACCTACTACCTGAGGAAGGATAAAATGAAGAAGAGAAGAAATACAACTTCAAGAATCCTCTATCTCAGTGGTCGGCAACGCGCGGCCCGCGGGCCGCATGCGGCCCGTGACCACTCAATTTGCGGCCCGTGTCCGCTTATAAAATCATATCGAAAGCGCATATTATAAAATAATAAAATATAAATGCATAAAAGAGTGAACGCGATCTAACAGCGCAGCGAATTAACTACGCGAACAGAGCAGGACAAGTGCGAGCGGGAACGATTCTCCCATTTTCTCCTGTAATTTTAACAATAGGTCAGCGTTGACAATAATCTACTTTCGCTTCCCCGCCGTCCGTCCGCGCTGGCTGTGTCTGAGTGAAACAAGTTATTTCATGTGTGCACGCCGTCGCCGCGGCCCTGTACCTACGATTTAGTTATTGTTCTGTGACCTACGAGTACCTACTATTTTGTTTACATTTCGGTAGGTATGAGATATTGATAGTTCATACAATTACATAGCGAAATTAAGTGACATGATTTCAACACGGCTTTTATTCTTACAGCGTGGATCGCATTGTTGGTTATAAGTTTTAGTGATGGCTACAAAAAAGAGGAAGTTAATTGAAGAAAATAGAGTGTTTAACGATGCATGGACAGATTTATACTTTTTTTTATTAATTGCAATGGAAAGCCACTATGCTTAATATGCCAAAACACCCTTGCTATACAAAAAGAATATAACGTCAAACGTCACTATGATACCGAGCATAAAGCAAAATTTGCTTGCCCAGTTGGTGATTCCCGGAAAAACAAAATCAACTCACTCAAATCTTCATTCAAGAACCAACAAAGTGTTTTTAACGTGCAAATTGAAAGTAACAAGTCAAATAAACTTGCGAGTTTAAGGATGGCGGAAATACTTTCCAAATCTGGGCGACCGTTCAGCGAATTAATAAAACAATGTGCCTTAACTGTGGCTGAAGAGGTATTCCCAGACCAAAAAAAGAAATTTGAAAATATAAGTTTATCTGCCAGAACTTGTACCCGGCGCACTGAAGATTTGGGCGCTAATTTATGCGAAAAACTTCGGGAAAAGCACAACAATAATGGTTCTCCTCAGCTACCGATGAAAGTAATGATGTGTCAGATTTTGCCCAGCTTCTAATATTTGTTCGCGGAATTGAAAAGTACGTCAACGTGTGTTAGGAACTTATGTAGTTTGAAGGGAACGACTACGGGTGAAGATTTGTTTTGTCACTCAGAACAGGCGATGACGTCAATGCAATTAGCGTGGGAAAAATTGGTAAGTCTAAGAACTGACGGAGGTAGAAACATGAGTAGGCAAAACAAGGGCCTGGTGGGTAGAATTAAAACCGTTACTTTTTCATTGCATTATCCACCAAGAAGCGTTCCAAAGTCGTTTCAATTGGAGAAAAGAAATTAACATCGTGATATCCACTGTAAACTATATCAGAAACAATGGGTTGACACATCGTCAGTCCCCAGAGTTTCTATCCGAAATGGAAGCAGATCATCAAGATGTCTTTTATTATTATTATTATTCCGAAGAACCCTTTTGGAGGGTACAATAAATCAACTTTGGCTATGTTTCTTTGTATTTAATTTTCTTTGCTTCCAAACTGCCTTCATTCTTTGAGAGTGTTGTTCCTTTTGTTGCTGGGTTCATTTACTTCCCTTGATGTATTTCTGTCTCTCCTGAAAACCTGCCTTGTGAATTACTTCTCTAAAAAGTGTTCTGCTGTCTATTATATCTGCTTTCACTCCAGCAATTTTCATGTCCTTTTCAGTTTCAGTGAACCATGTGGGTTTTGATTTGTATTTGTTCAGTAGGGTGAAGATCTGTTTTGTTAGTCTATTACTATCCATTCTGTATATGTGCCTGTAAAATTTCAGTCTTCTTTTCCTCATTATAACTGTTAATTTTTCTATTTTAGAATATAGTTCTCGGTTTGGTCTTAATTTGTATTCAGCATTACTATTAGGTTTGGGTCCCAGTATTTTTCTCAAGATTCTTCTTTCTACTTTTTCCAGTTTTTCAAGATCCCCATATCTTGTTAGCTTAAGCGTTTCTGCCGAATACAGCGTTTCTGGTCTAACCACTGCTTGATAGTGCCATAGTTTTGTGTTCCATGATAAGGATTTTTTGTTATATACGTTCTTTGTCATATGAAATGCTCTTTCCATTTTATGTATTCTAGTTTCTATTGCAGTCTTTTCTTTTGTGTCACTCGTTATTCATTCTCCTAAATATTTAAAACAATTTGTTTTAGCTATTGTTCCATTCCGAAGTTTAAGATTTTGAGAAGCATCATTGATGTTTGTCATGAACTGTGTTTTTTCATAAGATATATGTAATCCTACTTTGGCTGCCTGTTTCTCCAGTTCTTCGATTTGTTCTTTTGCACTATCCAGTGAATCAGTAATTACCGCCATGTCATCTGCAAAAGCTAGACAATCTATGGTGATTTTATTTGGATTTCTTCCCAGCTGAACACCCTTTGTGTTGATGGCTTTCCTCCATTCCCTCACTACTTTTTCTAAAGCACAGTTGAAAAGTAGTGGAGACAGACCATCTCCCTGTCTCACACCTGAATTAGTTTCAAACGGCTCGGAAATTTCTCCCATAAATTTTACTTTGGACGTCGTATTTGTTAGTGTTCCTTTAATTATTTCAGTTGTTTTCCTATAGAGTCCTAATTCTTTCAGAACGTCTTTTATTATTCAGAAGTAAGATGGTTAAGTAGAGGTGCAGTACTGAAAACATTTTTCGATCTCAGAAAAGAAATATAATTTTATGAATCAGAAACGTAAATCTATTCCAGAGCTAACAGACCCTCAATGGTTAATAGATCTTGAATTTTTGACAGATTTAACTCATGAATTAAATATGCTGAATGTCACGCTTCAAGGGAAAAACAAACTAATATGTGATACACATACGGGCGTTCCAAACTAAAAGACATTTTAATGGAGTTAAAAGGTCAATTCAGTGACAGATTTGATGATTTAGAGAAGGTTTCGAACAAACTGCTAACCCTTTTTCATGCGATGTTGAGGATGTACCCAGTAATTTACAAATGAAAGTGATTGAACTTTAATCCAATGAAAGCCTAAAAACGCCTTTTACGAGATCAATGATTTGGTCAAATTTTATCGTAGCTTGCCGTCTGATTTTGTCGAATTGAAAAAAGATTGCTCAGCAGTCTATTTCAATTTTTGGAAGTACTTATTTATGCGAGCAAACTTTTTCAATCGTCAATTATCGAAAAAATAAATACGCTTCTCTTCTCACAGATGAGCATTTGAGAGATATATTACGTATTTCAACTTCTAGCATGAAAGCTGACATACAAAAAATAGCCAGTCAAATGCAACCTTAAATGTCACACCGAATTTAGTATGTAAGATCAATTTTGTAACTTTTCTTCATTTGTATCCTCATTTGTATTAATAAATTTTGAAAGCTGAGTTTTCGCATTTTTACTGTGTATGTGCTGCCCCGCCTTTACTTTGTTTTGCCACCCTGTGGCCCTTGACTGCTAAAAGGTTGCCGACCACTGCTCTATCTAATGAAGAAAAAACTACAGAAGAGAAAACAGACTTCAAAACCCTGCTTCAAGAAGAAAAGAAATACGGCTTTTAGAAACCATTACCTGAAGAAAAAGAAAGTAAAGTGGAAACGACATACTGGTTCAAGAACCCACTACCTAAAAAGAAAAAAAGTTAAGTGGAAAAATCAAATAAGAAGAAAAAAAAATTGGAAAGGAAGTAAGGAGTGATGATTTTTGAGGCAACACAGAAGTGGATATTAATGCAGCAAATATTGAAAGGAAAAGGAATATTAAAGTTAGTCAAATCTTTGCAGACATGGTGTAGAATATTTTTTTAAATATTTATTTTTGAAGAACACTCCAGTTACAACAAGAAAATGACCCGTGTCAATTGGTTTTATATTATAGAATTTTCTGGTCCAGGTACCTCCTTTACTATGGACAAATACCTTATGCAGAAACTGATTTGTTGTTAGTGATATATGTTTGGTGTTTTGAAGAATGGAAAAAAATGTTTATGTTTTTTTGTTCTTCTATAAGCTTAAATGCTGGCAGACTATATATATCTTGTTTCAGGAGTACCGTGCAAAAGAAAAAAACTTGATGGCAGCAGAGTAAGACACAGTCGACGTTTATGCTTGCTACAGGTGGAAGAGAGCAACCAGAGAAGACAAGATAATTCAACTTTCAATATTTGTTATTATTATTATTATTATTGTATTTGTAAAAAACTAACAATGTAACACCAACACCCGAGGGACCTGTAAATTTCCAGTTTGGTTATGGAGATGAATTAATTTATATTTCAATTTTTTGCAAATTTCATAGAAATTAGCGGGGGGATGTAACAGGGCTGATTAATACCAAAAGGCAATAACTTTATAAAATTTACCATTTAAGAAAGTTAAATGAAAGATTAAATTCCATGGAGAACATTAAATATATGTGCTTTAGATTTCCTGTTACCTCTCGCTTGTCATTATCAACAGACAGATGAACTCAAAACTTCTTGAAAAGTAGACGTCGCTTCGTGAAAACAGATTACCAATTCATGAACCAGCAATTTTTCGGAAAGGAAGTGTTAAACAACAACCCAAGTAGATTGTATGACGGGTGTTGGTTTAGCTTTAGGAATCGTTGTTATTAAAATGGAGTTATTATAAAACGAGCCTTCCTTCATTGAAAATGTGTATATGAATTATTTCTAGTTCTGAAAATTACAACTAAAAGAAATAAGTTAACAGCGAAGCGCGTTTCAAGTTCCTGAACGCTTTGAGTCGTTTCCGTTGGAATTTTTACGTGGTGATACAACTGCAGGTTACTTACCTGACATAAATGTGTCACAGACGGAAAAAAAAATCCCAACACCAAGAAAAAATTATTGTAGAGTAATGAAATTTGGACAATGCATTTGTCAAGTTAACATGTTTAATTGATTAAATTTTCAAGATCACAGGTTAATTTAAGCTCAAGAAAATGCATTTCAAATGTGAAATACTGTTAAATTAATAGCCGGTGTAACCTCCAGAATTTTGAATGCAAGCCTGCAAACGTGAATGCATTGTGTCATACAGGTTTCGAATGTCACTTTGTGGTATGGAGTTCCATGCTTGTTGTACTTGTGCTGTCAATACTGGGACGGTCAGTGCTGGCTGTGGATGATGCTGGAGTTGTCGTCCAATGATATCCCATACGTGTTCAATTGGAGACAGATCTGGTGATCTCGCAGGCCAAGGTAACATGTCGACACTCTGTAGAGCACGTTGCGAGACAACAGCGGTATGAGGGCGAGCGTTATCCTGTTGAAAAACTCCCCCTTGAATGCTGTTCATGAATGGCAGCACTACAGGTTGAATTACCAGACTGACGTACAAATTTGCAGTCAGTGTGTTTGGTATAACCACAAGAGTGCTCCTGCTGTCATAGGAAATTGCTCCCCAGACCATGACTCCAGGTGTAGGTCCAGTGTGTCTAGGCCGCAGACAGTTTGGTTGCAGGCGTTCCCCTGGCCTCCTTCTAACCAACACTCGGCCATCACTGGCACCAAGGCAGAACCTGCTTTCATCAGAAAACACAACAGATCTCCACTCCGTCCTCCAATGAGCTCTGGCTTGACACCACTGGAGTCGCAAACGGCGATGGCTTGTAGTCAGTGGAATGCATGCTACAGGGCGCCTGGCTCGGAGCTGTCCTTGAAGTAACCGATTTCTAACAGTTCGTTGTGTCACTGTGGTACCAACTGCAGCTCGAATTTCTGCCGCAGACGCAGTACGATGCGCCACAGCTGTACGCCGAATACGGCGGTCTTCCCTCTCAGTAGTGCCACGTGGCCTCCCGGAACCCGGTCTTCTTGAGGCAGTACCATCCCTTGACCACTGCACCCAACAATCATGCACAGTGGATACATTCCGGCCAAGTCTTTCTGCAATATCGCGAAAAGAAAATCCACCTTCTCGTAGCCCTATTACACGACCTCGTTCAAACTCGGTGAGCTGTTGATAATGGCTTCTTCGTCTTCTTAAAGGCATTCTTGGCTAACATCAACTCACTATGTCAAATCTCAGCGGTAAATAACGTTCACAAACTTTACAGCGCGTATTTAAAGCAAACCTGATTTGCAAGCTCTAAGTAGCGCTACTAGCGCCACACTTATGCGCGAAGCGCGAAATTTGAATCGATGTCATCTTTCAGATGTATAAACACGCCTACCAAATTTCGTTTATCTAACACAAGTCTTTCTTGGTGTTGGGATTTTTTTTCCGTCTGTGTATATAGGCGGTATTTACTTTTAATGTGAGAGTAATTTTTTTTTTTTTTTTTTGAAAAAAAAAAAACCTCCTGTTTTTCGGTGTGCAAGTAACGTCCAATTTCCTTTTTGAAATCTTCTTTAGTTGTTTCAAATGGTTGTAATTCGCTTGTTATCCAAAAAGTTGTGAAGCCTTCAGAAAAAAGAGAAGAAAAATTAAATTGATGTTTTGATGGATTTTCGGGAAAAATGATTATGCGATGCAACCAACAGCAACTATTAACGAAAGAAAACGACAAAGTAAAACAAATTCCGAAGCGAGAATCTAACCTTAGGACCCTAACCCTAATAATATTCGCCTTAAACATTGTAAAACATTTAACTCTACAATACTGCCGTGTAAATAAGCTATATAGAAAATCGTGATATCGCAATATCAAATTGAAGTTGTTACATTTTCAAGCTCCACAGAATAAAACTCAGTGGTTGTTTCTAAAACTAGCCCCACAAATAAGGCGGCTACTTTCATTATTTTTCCGCTGTAGGCTTTTACAGATTGTTCTCGATTTTATATTTAAAACGAACTTTCATTAATAACAAGAAATAACCACCAACAAACAACAAAAATAGTTGAAAATTTGGGTAATAGAAAACGCTCCATTTGCAGCCGCAGCTTTTACAGACGTGTGACGTCACGAGTGTCTGTGCCTGTCCACAATGCAGCGCCGGTTCTCCCTGCATAACATTCAACCTGATGATGGCGGCAGAGTCAGCCGCCAAAAGCTCGTTGTCGCATTTCAACAACATACGGCGGAAAACCCGTGAAGACTACATTTCATCGATACGCCGTGAAAGCCTTCAATCTCACGACAGCTGGTGTCAACCATGTTCCAGACATCACAGTCATCCAAGCCAAGAAGTGGGGATCAGCTTCAGCAGCCAAGAACATATGCTTGCCAAGATAGTACAGCTGCAGATTCAACTCATATCAACACTAATACAATAGAAGTATTAGAGCAAATCCAAGGACTTAGGCCCAAAGAAAGATAAGGACTCACTTCTACAGACCCAAATACCCTACAACAATTGCATGGAAACCCCAAAACAATAGTAAATCAAATAAAATAAAATTTGTAAGAAGAAATAAAACTCTTTCCCTGTGGCTGAAAAGGTCAATAAGCTCTGCAACAACCCGCTCCTGGTCCTCAGCCAGGAGAATGAAAGATAATAATAATAATAATCGAAAAATGTAAATGGAGGCAATAGTTTGGAGTAGGAGGAGAAGGGGGAAGCAAGCCTGATAAGCTCTTTGGACAACCGTAAAGAGACTCCACTCGTCAACGTGACGTCACATTTTTAAGTTCTTTGCATGGCGGGCAGCCAAGGTCGTATGACGTCATAAGATGGCGGATCGTTAGTTCTTTGGGCGCTCACGAGATGGCAGTGTTACCACATTGACGGCATGACGACCACATATTTCAATAAATAAACAGATATAACTGTTATTTAGTCTTTATTCTAGCTGTTATTTCACTTATCTCCAACAAATGTTACTCTGAAATCAGCGATATTATTTACGATTGTGTCCTATGTGATGTAGATATACCAGCTGCACAAATGTTGCAATGTAGCATATACACACATATGGCAGCACCGGGCGTGCTTGCGCATACGTTAGTTCTTTGGCCGGCCGCTGGGAGGGCAGCATCTCCCAAGGGCTTAATTTCTTTGGGCGCAGATATTCCACTCCCTCAGGAGAGTGAAAGCTAGTGGGGGAATTCCGCCGCCCGGGGCGTGTTTACACATGATACGCGCTCTGTTAGACGTTGCGACAGGTGTGAACTTGCTCATCCGAGACATCGCGCGTTTGCCTTGCATCACTGTCACGAGATGGCAGCACCTAGAGTTGCTATAGTCACCGCTAGATGGCCTGGCATGCTTCATATGCGTGAAATATTTCGGAACCCCCGTTTTCGGGCCTGCGTGAACACGCTCTGTTTGCTCTCCATTAGGCATTGCGAAATGTGTGCCGCGCGGGTATTCCTAGCGTCCTGTTAAGCAAGCACTTGTTTGCGCTGCGAAACATCTTGGCTACTATCGACACACAGTAAAATATTTTCTTCGGTTCTGTGTCGTGAAAAATACTTAAGCGTGAACCATTGCGATTTTTTTACTAAAAAATAAAAAAAAGTCCACATCAACGGATATTACGTGAACAGACATCGGTAGCGTTGGGGCTAGAGTGCCGAAGGTCACCGATTCGAGTCCGGCCGCGGTGTTTTTATTGAAAAAGCAGTTCCAACTCGTCAATTTCAAAACGAAAATCAAAATTTTAGTTTCCACACCTAGAGAGTATGGCGCCAACTTGCCTTGTTATAACTGAATAAAAAATAAATTGAAAAGCATAAATGTTTCCTTTTAACGTTCGATATGAAAAAAAACCCGTCATAAACTCCATATATAAAACCGAGGAAGAATTCTATGTGTACCTGTTTTCATGAAATTATTTAGCGTTCTGGCCTTGCATTCGGGAGGGCACCGGTTCGAATCCCCTGTCCGAGCATCCAGATTTGGGTTTTCCATGGTTTCCACAAATCACTCCAGGTGAATGCCGGGATGCTTCCTTCAAAAGACCATGGCCGAATTCCTTCCCATTCCTTCCCCCCTCCCATCCTCTCCCGTCTCTAAAGACCTCGCTGTTAACATAAATTCCGTTCATTGAAGCAGGCCGACATTAAAAATGAATTCACCGACGAAAAGACTGGAAACAAACTCACTTTTTCACATCATGATGGATTCATTATGAACAATATAATATAACTCACGAGTGTCACCTATAGTCCGTGTATTTTAAAGGATGTATTAAATTAGGGGTAATGAAACACAGACACTTTTAAAACTCAAAGAGGCATTGAATGGGTTTACTGATATATGTAAGTATAACCTCGATGAATTAATAGCTCCTAAACTAAAGCAAAGTTGTCGATTTGAAAACCAGTTTCTTTCCCTACAGACATTTCTGAAGTGAATACATGATGTCAAACCAATCAGCATGTAATTTTCAAGCCTATTTCTCAAACCTACCATACGTTATTCCTTTCAAAATTCGTAGCCTCAAAAACCCATCAATGGGTGAAATCCTTTCATTGAAACCGACAGATATTCACCGACGAAGGTAGGAAAACCCATAAATTGCATTCATCGAAGCAGGCAGACATTAAAAATTAATTCACCGACGAAAAGACGGGAAACAAACTCACTTTTTCAATCATGTTGGATTCGTTATGAACAATATAATATAACTCACGAGTGTCACCTATAGTCCGTGTATTTTAAAGGATGTATTAAATTAGGGGTAATGAAACACAGACACTTTTAAAACTCAAAGAGGCATTGAATGGGTTTACTGATGTATGTAAGTATAACCTCGATGAATTAATAGCTCCTAAACTAAAGCAAAGTTGTCGATTTGAAAAACAGTTTCTTTTCCTACAGACATTTCTGAAGTGAATACATGTTAATCTCTCCACTGATATCAAACCAATCAGCCTGTAATTATTTCAAGCCTATTTCTCAACCCTGTCTTTGGAAAAGAGGCCACTTGAAAATATTTGTGACAAAGCCTTTCCCACACCAAAGCTAGAAAAAATCAAAGTTTCCAGTTTGACCATGGCAAAGCTCATGGAATGCAGTGAGGGAAGAAAGAATTCATATTAGCATCAGTGCGACGCCTTATTTCTCTAACTTATCTCTGCTGCCATTGGTATAAAATATTTAATCACACTCGTAATTGTTGCCATCAAGGTCAACCCTTTGTCGTCTGTCTATCCAGACCAATCTATGTATCAATTCTGTTATGCTTTCGTAAGCAATCACTAATTGAGTGTCCTTAGCTGTACTTTGTCTAAAATTCCAATCAATCCCTTGTGACACATCAGAGGTGATTGACACCTTTAACTGTATTTTACAGCTA
>JARYHS010008075.1:28293494-28346493 GCA_031002005.1 Vandiemenella viatica
GACAATACTAGGCTTTACGTTTAGTTGAAGAAAATTTAATATGATTAGTATAGTCTCTGGTACAAAAGCATTTCGGAAGCAACTGGCAAAAGTGTGAAGAACTAAGTTGGTACTAAAATATTTTAGGAAATCCCCAGGAAAGCAATGAGAGTCAGAGGGAAGACAATGAAGAAGAAATGTAAGGAAGATGGACATGAAGGTTGTGATTGTAACGAAATGGACATTGAGTCAATCTATAATGACAGCTTTGATGATTTTTTTATTTAACAAAGAAGTAACCTTTTTTTCCAGATGATTCTTAATTTTTAATAATTAATAAGTTGAAATGTTATTAGAATAGACTCAATCATAGTTCTCTAAACTAATTGTGCTTTAATTAACCTAACCTAACTCACAAAAAAAAACTTAGCGTTAGCAATCAAAATGCCTTAATTTCATCCTGGTGGCAATCAAAACGTAATAATTGCATCGGTGGCAAACAAAACGGCATAACTGAATTTTTCAAATTTGAATATTTTCCGTTTTATTAAAGATAGGAATTTCGATTTAACATAATGTCAAATAGAGTTCAAAATTCAATAAGAGTAAATAAAAAATCACTCCAAAATCTCCCTGCAAGTATGTCTTTTAGTTTTTTGCTCTTCCTGTAAAATTAATTTGTGTAATTATTACGTTTTGTTCGCCACCTCTTCATATACAAACATCAGTGCTCTCCGCTATGTAGTTGTCGCAACGAAGTGAAATATACGGACACACATGTCTTTGGTTGAAATACGAATATGTCCGTGGTTGACCACTTTCAATCAGCATATCTCCACACCTCCCCAGCTACCGACATTCGGCCAACGTTGCACCCGATCGGTGTCTCCTTGCTACTACCACTCACAAACATCAATGGCTTGCACTAGGTATTTTTAGCTGAAAAGTTAAATATAGGAATACCACACGTCTTTGGGTCGAAATATGAAAGGCCTCAAGGTCGACCACTTTCAACCACCATAACTTCCACAACCCCATAGCTACCGACATGCTACCACCAAGGTACACGATTGAAGACTCAATGCTACTGCCACACACAAACACCAATGGTCTGTGCTGTGTAGTTGTGGCAGCAAAATGAATTATGTGTACACACATGTCATTGGTAAATATACGAAAATGACTTTGATCGACCACTTTCAACCATCATGTCTTCCACACCCCCATAGCTACCGGAATTCGGCCAATGTTGTGCACGATGGAAAACTCCAAGCTTTTACCACACACAAACATCAGTGGTCTCCGCTACGTAGGGTAAAATATACGGACACACCCGTCTATTTTTGTATATATATATATACCAGCTGGTGCCCATGAATTTTCATGTTTGTAAAGAATTTTGATTGATAACCAGTTTAGTGCACGATGGAAGACTCCAGGCTACAACAACACACAAACGCCAGTGGTATACACTTGGTCGTTCTGGTTGCAAGCTGAAATATAGGAACACACACATCTATGGTAGAAATAGGAGAATGCCCTGGGTCGACCACTTTCTACCACCATATCTCCCCCACCTCCATAGCTACCGAAATCTAATCACCATATTATACAATGGGGACTCAAAGCCACTACCACACACAATCACCAGTTGTCGTTGCTATGTAGTTTTCGCTGAAAAGTGAAATATAGGGACACACACGTCTTTGATCAAAATATGAAAGGGCCCCAGTTCGACCACTTCCACCCACCAATCTCTCACACCCTCACAGCTACCGGCATTCTGCCAACGTTGTGCACGATGGGAAACTCCATGCTACTACCACACACGAACAACAGTGATCTGCGCTCTATAGGGGTGGTTGCAGTGTAAAATATAGGAACACACTAGTTTACATTGATATAAATATAAGATTTAAATGGAGGAGATTTATATCATCGGATAATCACACAAAAAGAGGCTTGATCTAATCTATACTATTATATATCTGTAACATGGACGCATGCAGGGGGGTGCAAGGGGGTGCACTTGCACCCCCCTGCCATGGTAAGAAATACACAGAAAAAGATTAAGAAATAAAAATTTTGTTATTAAATTCTCTGTGTGAATAAAAACTTAAGGCGTTTAGGTTGTTGTCCATATTTGTCCAACACCTTATCAATAAAATCAGCGTACTCCCACGTACCACTAGATGACCGCTCAATGTTACATAGCTGGAACAGTGAGGCCAATCATGATTGCCTCGCATACTACTGCGCTGGGTTATATGGGGTGGCCCGAGCAATCAAATCTGTGTATTCAATAACGGATTAATTTAAGGCCGCATCACTCACTTCATCTGTTTTGATCATTTTGTACCAAGGAGCGAGCGTGGTGGGTGAGCGGTTAACGCTTTGGCCTCTCATTCGGGAGGACGGCGCTTCGAATCCCCGTCTGGGCATCCAGATTTGGGTTTTCCATGGTTTCCCCAAATCACTCCAGGCGAATGATGCTTCCTTCAAAATACCATGGCCAAATTCCTTCCCGTTCCTTGTCTCCAGTCCTTCCCACCCCCCCCCCCTCTAATGTCCTCTACATCGACGATAAAACCATAAGCAAAAAAAAAGAGAATCGTACCACGTGGTAGGCTCGGCAATAAAACATCCATAAAGATTGTTTATATTTTCTGCCATGCAGTGCTGCCGATTCTACGGATTTTTATAAAAATTTCTGATTTTGTTAAAATATCTACGGATTTTTGCAACTTTTGATTATTTATTGATTTTTCCTTATATTTGTGTTTTCTTTTTTAACTTTTAGCGTATAGTGTTAATGTATTACACCGTTTTAAATAATTTTGAATTGTTTCCTTGCAATCGCTTGAAATAAAATAAAGCTCATATTTTGTTAGATTATACATTTTATAGATCTTAAAAGACCGTAATACAGAACTATCGGCGTACTCTTTATGCACGGTGACACGCTCGTTGGCACGGAGAGAGAGAGAAAGTATGCACAGCAGCAGCATTGATGAAAGTGATGCCATGTCCAGAGATATTTCTTACTTTCAATGTAGAATATTGTTTTGTATTTCGAAATTTAAACACCTGGAAATAAATAGTATTCCTAATTATGACTCTATCTTCAATAATTATTGTTTCAGTCTTTCAGTTAGCGAGTCTCCGGATTTTTGTACCCAATCTACGGAAATTTTAGCGGCCATCTACGGATATTCAAAGCCAAGTCTCTGGCAGCACTGCTGCCATGGCTAAAAGTGAAGGTTTGCCCAGAGAGTCTAAATATGGGATGAGGATAGTCTGAAGAATTCTTTTCTATTTTCAGAGGGTTGATTTGATTAGTAGGTCTGTCTTGTCACTATTTGTTAACGTTTAAATTCAATATTTACTTCTGCGCAATTTTTTCGAGCTTTCTCGAAAATAACAGCGAACTCCATCGTGGCATTGTAACGGTGATAATTTATTTATCTGACCATGTATTATTTTTATATTCGTATTTACTTATTGTAATTGGTTGCACATGAGCTCAAGTTTGATGGAATAGGCAGCAATCACTGATAATGTCAC
This sequence comes from Vandiemenella viatica, assembly GCA_031002005.1. NCBI lineage: Eukaryota > Metazoa > Arthropoda > Insecta > Orthoptera > Morabidae > Vandiemenella > Vandiemenella viatica. The sequence continues at coordinate 28,297,038 of JARYHS010008075.1, forward strand.
AATGTAGGCTATGACTTGTAGTGTACCCTGTACATATATTAATCACACTACACCTTGCACCATTTATTGGTGAGAGCTGTAAATGTCCGCTTCAAACTTGCATTCGTGATAAGAGCTGGGCGCCAGGAATTACTTCCACATGAAATTAATAAATATTTTCCCTGCAATAATTATTTTAATAATAACAATGCAAGTAGCTAATTATCCATTAAGCATTGGAAATGGGAGATTTCAAATAATGAAAGCGGCAATCTACCATTAATGACATCATATTTATTATGTGCAAAGAAAATTACTTTATGCACAAAACTGTAACGATACTGAAATTGGAACCAAAGCAAAACAACAAAAAAATGAAGTTAAATACAAGTTGGACACGAAGCAGAGGGATAGCAGACCATTTACAATAATAATTTAGCTCAGTTCAGAGAGTGAGAACCTCTTTATCTCGATGAAGGCCGTTACTGGGCTTTGTAACACAGTTTTTGGGGTCTCGACAGTTTCAAGCAAAAATTTGCGGTAGCAGGTACTAGAAAATATTACCGTGGATGTATTCCTTGGCGACGAAGGAGGCTTGAAGGAGACCACCACAAGAGATCTTCACAACAATCAAGAATTACCGGATGGTAGTTACAACCAGGCACGTCACTTAGTAACTCACGTGTGTGTGAGGTCGTACTGATGCACTCTCGGCAACACACAAAGCAGAGCGGCACAAATTTGCATACGCCGCACACTAGTAGTCAGCCCGTCGCACTGGAAGGCTGTCTTAGTCGTCGCGGGTGTCGAACCTACGTCTACCCGCTCAGAAGCTCCCTCCTTCACACAAGCACCCGACGCGACGGTGTCCCGGAGCAAAGTCCTCTCGCCTCCCGCGTTGTATGGAAAGCAGAGAAATCGTATTAGTCCCCGTGAAACCACACAGGGGCTGTGATTGGCTCACACACACACACACACACACACACACACACCCTCTTCGGCACTACTTTTGTCCATCTTTTCACGGAACATGTTCCTCTCTCTCGCCTAATGGAAAAATTCCGCCGCGACACCTGTCTCTTTAAATCCCATTCAGTAAACACATTCCGAGCCGCGCTACCTGAGGTACCGTTACGGCCCAGTGCTGTCCGACACGAAGCACCTTTGCAGGAATATTTGCTTGCAAAATGAAGCATTCGAAATTCGGAATGCTTCAGACTGAGTTGTCGCAGTCCTGTGGAGCTGATATGCTTTAGTTTTCGTTATCGATTTAGGTGCCTTGTGCGAAAGCTCTTCTAAAACTCGTACAATAGTAATAAAGTTTGTAGAAAATTTTCTTATACTCTTGTACTTTTCAGTTCACGGAAGGGAGGCTTATTTGGAATTTTATTTCGTCGCAGTATACTCTCTCTAAATAAATTATGATGTCCTTCGTCGTCCCAGCAGAATCTCACTTCGTTCAGGTCATTGATGACACGATTCAATATTAGGCTTGCACAGTGGAAAAATAGAAATCCTGGTTACTTAATTTTATGAACACCACCTACATTACTAGCCATTGCATCACAGCCGACGTATCCACGACCAACAAGTTTATTAACATCGAAAATGCTACCTTCTACAAAGTGAATAATAGTTTCCGAAATAGTTTTCGCGTTCAAATCTTGTAGCGTCATGTATCCTAGGAAATCTTCACGAATTATTAGGTTTTTACTATCTTCATCACAATGTAGATAGCGAACACAACTCTATAATTGTTCTATACAACTAATATTCACGGTCTCATCAGATAACACCGAACAAGCCGAATCATGCTTCAGCTCTTCAATTACTTTGCTTTTCGGAACATCACAAAAATTCTGTATCACTTAATTTTGAATCTGACAAGAACAAAGCGTTTTTTGTGACTGGATCAAAGAATATCGATAAACTGGCTTCAAACATTGAATGTCTAACATTCGATAACGTATTGAAAAAAAGTTATGTTTTGCAAAAGACTTTACAAATAGAAGGGTAGCCAAAAAGAAAAGGACGTCAGATTATGAAAGCAGTGATTAGTGTACAGCCAATAATGAATTAGTTGTGCTTTTGCTCGTAGAATTGATTGATACATGTTGTTGAACGTAGTTTCTGCCTATAAACAACAAAAAGAGATTTTAGTTAAATATAAAAATGATATCAAGATTAAGAAATCTACACGGAAGAAAACGGGCCGAAGAATAACTAATAAAACCATTATACGAACGAACGAACGACTTACTTGACCTACCTTAACTTTACTAGCTGTTCCCAGTGACATCGTTCGCGTTTATAAAAAGTATCCTATATGTTATGCCATGACTATTATCATTTTTTTCCTACTTTCAGCCATTCAAAGGTAATTAAAGCAGTGGCGTAGCTAGCGTGGGTGACACCCGGGGCGGATATGGTGTTAGCCCTTGAAAACTTAAATCCAAAATTGAGTATATTATATCATCTTTTAGGTGTAAAATATGATATTAATAAAACATAATTAAATAAAAATTTATTTTTATTTTAAAATAATAGTTAATAAAATTGTAAGATTAACAACATTTAAAAGAAATACAAATAAAATAAAAAAATTGCTTTCACAATCCCCTCTTTCTAGCTTTAACAACTGCAAACCAGTTAATCACATTTTCGAAATTAAAAATTTGATTTACTTCATGTTCAATAATAAATATGGCAAGATTTTAGCCACGTGTTGATCACTGGTGATCGAAAGTGGTTTTAGATTAAATTTAACCCCTCTGAAGATCGGGCCTCACTTGCCTGATACTGTTCCGCACCGTCACCGCACCGACACGTTTCTTACTATTGGCGCTCACTCGGTCGAAGTTTGTCCAAAGGACACGGCATGTCGTCCGACACTCGGCCGACACGCGGCCATCATTGGATTGGTTTATGTTTTGACGATGTGGACCAGTGTCGGTCTGCTGTATGTGGAGAACGCATAGAGAGAGTTCGGAAATTTCCCTTCCCTTACGACCAAATGTTGTTTTCATGTTATTGTTGGTCTTAAAACAAGTGTCTTTTTTTTCATCCATGTTCATAAGATGTTCTTAACATGTAGGAATTGTTCTAGCATCTTCGCATTAATAAATCAAAACATTGCCAGAGTTGAAGATCAATTTTAAGACCCACAAAAATTGCAGCCGAGATCTGCATTTGTAACATTCCACACCCGAATCGCACGCCGTAACCATACGCCAGAATAATCTAGAAGTACTGAAAAATATGTATTCAAACACATAAAAGTTGATTCGTGTTTTTTGATAGCAAAAATAGATGGTATAGAAAAAAAGTATATTCATTGTATCATGTTTGCAAACTTATTTTTTCATTACACCCACATTCGGTTTGGATACTGAAGGTACCGGTTCAAATCCCGGACCAGACTGTAATTTTTGCGGGCCTAAAAATTGACATTTACCTCTGGCAATGCTTTTATCTGTTAATACGAGGATTCTAGGACGCTCCGTGTTCGAATTTCACGTTAATCTGTAGGTTTCCTTTCGAAGTTAGGTGACTACGATATAGGTGCACTGCGAGTTTCCTAATAAGAAACTCTGACTAGAACTTTGAATTAACATGAAATTATTATATTTTTATATTTATTATACAAAATCTTTACGGCCTAAATTAAAATTAAAATATGTTATAGCGTCATTCTTTGCTAAAAAAAAAAAAAAAAAAAAAAAAATACTGAATGAATCGAAAAGAACCTCAAGCAAAACAAACACGTCAAGTGCGAAGTGATTGACATTTCATTGCGATTGCGTTGAAATATGCGAGAATCTTTCATTCCCGTGCTGTGTGGTAATGATTTGTTAATACTGCGCTGCAGGGCCGGATTAAGACAGCGCGGGGCCTGTAGCAAATGTGAAGAAGAGGCCCTTGATTTTTGCCGTCCTGGGCAAAATTGTGGAGCTAAAAACAAAAAAGGTCGCCCATCTAGCCTAGGTGCAGGGGCCCTCCTAGGAGGCGCGAGGCCCGTGGCATTTGCTACCTCCTGCTACGTGGTGAATCCGGTACTGCTGCGCTGGGATACTATTTTTGAACATAAAAGATCAACCAGATAGGTGATTACATGAGTCAGATAAAAAAGTATTTTAATGTACTTTCGTACCAAAACTGTGCAAAATAAAGTAAAGGTATCAAACTTACATGTCATCCCCAACACTGATTCCCTGTAACAAACACTTGAAAACGTTAAAGGAGATTAAAGACCGGTAGGAACATGGGCGAGCTATGGAAAATTGTGGACGCGAGGGGGCGAGCTGCCACTCGGCCGACTGTCGTTGCGGTGACGGTACAGACCAGTATTGGCAAAATACAGCTCGACCTTTAAACGTAGCAACTGATACACACACTGGCGCAAATTAAAATCCCAACACCCATACGATGTTGTGATAAATGAACGGAATTTGGCCCCGAGTATGCCCACAAGAAGAGTATTAAATGATTTAAAATTGAAAGTTTTACATGTAATAATATGAGAATTACGGTGCTATCTATTATATAAATTACTAATTTTTTTATATTCTTTCAACGTACTAGTGGCGTACAGTGTGGTGTAACATGACACTTTGTTGTCCACGAGTTCTTGTTGGCTAAGTATGCCCAGGCGAAGAGTGACAACTCTATACACTCAAATGTCTAACTGTGAGAGAGATCGGACAATTGACGTGTTTTAGAAAGGTGCATCATATCGTGAAATCTCCCAAAGGATTGGCCGTAGGGCATTGTCAGTATACAGACTTGTTACACAGTGACGAAAGAAAGCTCTAATACTCCAGGTCTATACTGATGGATAACAGCACGTGAAGACCGCCAAATTGAGTGGGTGGCTGCTGCTGGCAAATGGTTGACTGCAGGCCAGATCCAAACAGTGGTTACAGAGAGAGTCACCCCCCTCCCCGGACGATTGAAAACCAATTGCTTGAAGCTGGAGTACACTCTCTGAACCCTATGCAATGTGTCCCATTAATCTGATTTCATTGCCAGCATCATCTAACCTGGCGTAATGCAAAACATAAAAGGACATGTGAATGGCGTACATTTGTGTTTACAGACGAGTCTTGATTCTGTCTGTGGCAAAGTGATAATTCACGACATGTTCGGAGGCGTATTGGAAAACGGCTTACCTGCTGTGATTTCAGAACATCACACAAATGCAGTCACCGGTGTCATTTTTTGGCGGCAATCAGTTTCGACAGCATGACTGAGTCGGCTGTTGTTGATGGCACAATGACAGCCCACCACTATGTGGACAGGGTACTGCATCTTATTGTGATACCCTTCATGTTCACCATTCAAATCGCATCTTACAACAAGATAATGCCCGTCCTCATATTGCGGCCATCGTTACACAACCCTTGCAAGGAGTTTCGATCACAATTTGAACAGCACAGTCCCCAGATTTGTCCCCAATAGAGCATGTCTGGGATACCAGGAGTAGACACATTTGATCACATGGTGACCCAGCACAAACTGCGCAATAACTGACTGCAAAAGACATGCAGGCGAATAGAGAAATACCCCAAGAAGACATTCGAAACACTTGTTGATTCAATGTCGGCAAGAATTCACGAATGCATTGTTGCTCAAGTTGGACGCATTTCTTACTGAAAACTGTATCTAAAGGTAATAACTTATCCTGATCCATTTCCATTTGCAATCATTTCTTCTGGGTATGGCCCTGGATATATCTTCAAAGTGTAAATCGGATAACGCGAAATGTACTCAGTTTGTACATCATGAATCTGTCAGATAATAAATTCAAAAATTACTAGAAAAACTTCAAAGCACTTGTAAATCAGCTTGAAAGCTAATGGCATTCTAAATAAGCAAAATAATTTTAAAACCTAGACTACGCGTATTCCGACATACGCTTGGTTTTCATTTCCAAATTTTCTCTAAATATTTTCGAGGATTTACAATTTAACTCTCTAATTACTATGATTTTAGCAATTATTAATTTTAAAACTTCCTCTTTTTATACAAGAAAACTTACATTATATCCACCGCCGCTTCTAACAAACCAAACAACAGTGACGGACGGCAAGCACAACAATGAACGATTTCTTGTGATCGTTGGAGCTACAGAGCGGTGCTCTCTTTGTTTAAGCGCACGGTATTGCCAACAATTATATTCTACTACTAGCTGCCCCGACAGACTTCTTTCTGTCAAAAGTTATTGTCCTATCGTAGTCCAATAGAAAAAATAAATAAATAAAACGTATTACAGAGTGATCACTTTGTTTATTGATTTAATGTCTCAATAATTAACAACGTTTACTTACAAAAATAAGTTTTCTATTTCGTACACTCCAAGACGTTAGTAATAATGTGATTATATTTTTATTGTAATGCTTTATGGTACACGATATTTTTTGTTTGGTTACCTGGCGCGTAAACAAATAAAGCTGACGGGTTTCCAACGTGGGAGCAGGCAACATACAACTGTCCATAAGAGAAGCAAGGGTTTCCAAGATAAACGCCGCAAACACTCAACGACTCACACTGGGATTTATTTATGGTCCTAGCTAAAGCAAGGCGTATTGGAAATTGCAGTCGTTTAAATTCAAATGGTACGTCAGTTGGTACAATTGGGATGCGAGGTATCAACACATCTTCTCCCTTATATTTTCTCTTTGGAATGGTTGCTTCGATCACATTGTTCAGTAATTTTTTCACTGCTAGCCGTGTGCCATTACAAAGACGCGGTTGGTTGATATTTCGCAATATTATGATTACCGATCCTACTTTTAATTGAAGATTATGAGGCAGCAATTCTGGCAAATTCAGTGAGTTCAAAAATTCTGGTGGATAGTTGACGACATCATCTTGGTTAGTTGCGCAGTCAACCGATTTGTATGTCCTTAATTCACCGGCAATTTCATTTTGAATTTTGAAATTTATTTTATTTACATCCGTGTTTTGGTCTCTGTAATATAGCTCGTTCGTTCAACCAAAAAATTGACAGGAAATATAATGCAGCCAGTCAAAACGTCTACAGGGATTTTGTCATTACCAATGCCAATGAATTGTTTTGAAAACATTTCTTCATATCGATCATTTTGCAATTCCAAAAATAATCATAAAGCGCCTTTGTTTTGTTATGATTGACTGGCAGTAATATTATTTTCGTTTATGACACGAAAACCCTTTTTTTTCCTTCAAACTTTATTTTGGGCAGGCATAGACTAATATCCATGCAGTCTAATCAACTTGAAGGCATACCAGAGATAATCCTAACGTGCCTTTGTTTTGTTTTGATTGACTGGTCTGTATGGGAAACGAAAAGTGTTGAATTTTACTATTTTCCTCGCAATTTTTACTTTTTTCCTCACCATGAGAACCTTTATTGTGGATTAACAAAAATATGAAAAAAATTAGCCCAATTGGTCGAGCCGTTCTCGAGTTTTGCGCTTAGCAACACATTTGGCGATTCATTTTTATTTATATAGATTTAAAAAAAGAGAAAGTATTATTACTTGCAGCCAATTCTATCATCGTGAATTCTACCTGAACATAATTTAAAACGAATGGAATCCATCACCACAAGGCTTACCAGAACATTTCATTCTTAAAATAATAAAATAAGTGTGGCTCGATCGTAAGACGATAATGCATATCGCTTCTCAACTGAAATACCAGTAATCGATTTTGATTTTTAGGTATTCTTAGTATTGCATCCTTCTAAACTGATGCATTCTATTTTCATAGTCGAAACTTTCGTGGTAGGCGGCATGGGTCTAATTGTAAACACACTGAACAAATAAACACTCAATTGGTTTTCGAGAGAAGAGAAAATTTAAAAGCAACCAAGAAAATGCCACGCACGGAGGAAATAATGATAACACGTACGCCAGTGATATTATTTTCACTGATCACACGCAGACATACATTAATATCCATAGAGCCTAATCAACTTGAAGTCAATGATAATCCTAACGCGCCTTTGTTTTGTTTTGATTGAGGAAAAAGAAAAGTGTTGTTTTTACTATTTTCCTTCCAATTTTTACGTTTTTTCTCTCCATAAGAACCTTCATTGTGCCATAACGAAAATATAAAAAAAAGAATTAGCCGAATTGGTGTAGCCGTTCTCGAGTTATGCGCTTACCAACACATTTTGCGATTCATTTTTATATTATAGATAACGGATGAGCACAGCCGCCTGGATCGCATTGAAAAAGCGCTAGATCAACCTAAAAACAAATATTCATAACAATAAAAGTAGACGTGTTTCGACACCAAAGGATAAAAGAAGTTTATTTTTTTGTGTCACACTAATTTCGATTACTATTTTCGAAATTTGGGTGTCACCCGTTTGGGGGTGACACCCGGGGCGGAGCACCCCCACCGCCCCCCCCCCCCCCTCCTAGGTACGCCACTGCTGTGAGCCCTACGAATTTATCTGTAGACCTACGGATCTTTTTATAAAATTAGGAATTTAAAATTTATGTACGGTTTTTTGCCTCTTTTTATTACTAATTGTGCTTTCCTTATATTCGGATACTTGTTAAACTCTCAGAGTATAGTAGTACTGACCCATTAAATTGTCAGTAATTATGAATCGTTTCCTTACAACCGTTGGCTTAAACCAATGTTTGAAGAAGAAATAAAGCTCCTATTTTGTATGATAATAAATTTAAATTCAAACTTAAAAGACCGTAATACAGAACTATCGGCGCAGTCTTTATACACAGTGTGTACTTTGCTCATAATTTAAAATTGCAATCTCAAAATCTTTTGCGTACAATACACGAACAACCAGCAAAAGTAAATGTAACTTTTTCTGAAGTTATGGATCTAGAGGAGACAGAAGAAGAAACAGAAAATTCCGACACCGACTGAACAGTGTTGGTAGTGCTGGTACTAGTGAATGTGGTACTGATATAGAGGATGAATAAAATTATGTTACCTATATAGATACTTTTATGTATCATTATGTAAGACATTGTATGATTTCAGTAAGATCTAAAACACACTTGTAAAATGTAAGTTCCTTAAATAAAACTATAATTTATAGTTTTCTGGAAAAAAAATAGAAAAAAACAAGGGTGCTCGTTTTTTTTCATGTTTTTTTTTTTTTTCACAAAGCTGAAAAAAAAATATTTTTTTCAGTTTGCAACACTAGGCAGCACCCAGTGAGGGTTTGGCGTTTCTATTGATCTTATGCTAGAACCAGAAATGACGCAGGGTTGGGCGTAAGGAAATATATTTACAGATACTCTCAGAGAGAGCAATGATACATGAGCAGAATGGTTTCTAGATAGATCCTCGCAGTAGATTATGGACCATTAGAACTGTATGGTAGGGTGAAGACACCTGCCGGTCCCAGGGCTCGAACCCAGCCCGCTGGGCCTGGTCGAGAAGCCTCCCGACTCGTCAACCGAACTCGAGTTGAACATTCCCCGACAACTTGATTGGCCTATATACTCTTCTGGCACCTCTGAGAAGGACTCCATTTGGTAAAGAGCTCCTAGCATTACCTAAAAGGTCGCGGCCGCCGACTTAACCTAAAATGGTTTGCGTGCGCCCTCCATCCGATGGGGCGACGATGACCTTATAAAGTACCGCTATGGCTCAGGCCTAAACTTGGTATTAAGTCTAGTCTTGAATATGGCTTGGCCTTAGATCTAATCTCTGGAAAAATGATTCGATGGATGTCGAAATTTTTCGTGATCCTCGTCTTTCCACTACTCAAATCTTGCGCCATCCCTAAGCACTCAAATTGAAACACAAACATGACGTTACACTTCATAAAAAGGATACAATACAAAAATTTACAACGTAGACACGTATACGGATTGACTTCACGGCTGATGGATTTTACAATAAGAGAGACCAAGAATTCATCAAAATTTACAAAGATTCAACAAGAGTGGGTTTGCATACAAGTAACTAAAAATGCTCTTCCCACCGCCCTCATAAAACAAGTTGTTCCAGAATAGTTTGATTTTGCTATCATTACTGTGTGCTCTCAGGTTTGAATACAATAGAGTGCAAGATACCAAAATGCATTTACGATACAATCATTTATAATGGCTTGAATACTAACTCTAACAGGTTCTGCGACTCTCGTAATGTATTTTTATTTGGCCGCAGTAACCCGTTTACAAAAATAATTAACAATATATGCGATTTTGTGTTTCATAATCGGGTTACAATAAAACATTCATCTTTACAGTTGTGTTTCACTGATAGCATTACATTCAAGTAACCATATCCTTCTTTTCAATATTTTATAGATGGTTTCCAATACAGCATGCTTGTCCAGACAGGGTTTATCAGCCCATTCCCTCTGTGTTGACAACATCAGATGGAGTTGTTACCTTCCGGTTCTCTGCACTTCCGTCTTACGGTACGCGCCACTGTAACACTTTTAACCTTGCATTAACATTTGTATAATGGTTTATGTCTACTTTCTTACTGTAATCTCGTTGTTACAATGACTTGCTGATTACTATTTATTTTTAACAACATAATTCTAGGTTTGTTGCGGTGCATTAGTCGGATATATCCGAAAAATAGGGACTAAGGGGGGCTATGTTCTTGGTAAACAAACGAAGAGCCTCCTGCTCGATGATCCGAAAACTCGTGCGCCATCAACGGCGCTGATGCCACAGAACACTTGCGTCAGCAGAGGCTTCACAAATACTACCTTCCCGCAGGATTTTCTGCGTACGACGTGCTCTTTCATACTTCGGTTGGACTTGACTTTCGTCTAACACAGTGTACGGTATATTACATAAAAACACCAGCAATATAATTGCAGCAGTTCATCGCACTCTTACAACTTACAATTAAGTTGACGAATCTACCATACTGTTTCGTTAATTAACCATAATCTTATATCATGACTTAAAAATCAGCTTTACATTATTGTCTTCCAAAATTATCACTTTTCTTTTTGACATCTCTACACATCATCGTAGTACGAAATCCTGAATCTTCTATATAAAGAAAAATGAATCGCCAAATGTGTTGCTAAGTGCAAAACTCGAGATCGGCTCGATCAATTCGACTATTTTTTTTTTTTTTTTTCGTTTTTCATTAAGGCACAAGGAAAGTTCTTATGGATAGAAAAAACGTAAAAATTGGAAGGATTACCTTTGGTATGTCTTCAAGGTTCTTAGGCTCTATGGATATTAATCCATGCCTCCCCGAAATAAAGTTCGAAGAAAAAAAAGAGTTTTCGTGTCATCAACGAAAATAATATTACTGCCAGTCAATCAAAACAAAGGCACGTTAGGATTATCTTTGGGATGCCTTCAAGTTGATTAGGCTCTGTTGATATTAATCTATGGCTGCCCAAAATAAAGTTCTGTACGTTGCATTTTCATGGTTTGTTTTTTTAAATTTTCGCTTCTCTCGAAAACCTATTGTGTGTTTATTTGTTCAGTGTGTTTACACTTAGACCAGGGGTCCCCAAAGTGGTCGGTATCGACCCCTGGGGGTCGATAAGAGTTCTCCGGGGGTCGATTAATACCCGGGGGTCGAAAGAGGGTCGATTGATAAAAAGAGGATCAATTAAATTGTTTAGGGAAAAAATGGGAATATTCCAACAAAAATCGAAAATAACTACCTCCGTTATAATTTAAGTTTTACCGAAGCCTGCGTCGCTTTAGGTATGTGTTATGGAGAAAACATACTGGAGCGGAGAGCATAGCAACGACGAGAGCGAAGAACAAAGCAACGAAAACAAATAAACCAATTGGATTGTTGCAGTGACTCATACTGGGGCGCAAAGCGTTGAGGTAATAATGGAGTAAAGCTTAGCATTTAAATTGTTTGATTTCGCCGCTTTATTCTTCACTCATATTGCTGGTTTACTAGTGGTCATTCCTGTGAGAAACGAATGTAGACCAATTTACGAATTGTGTCTCTTGGACATGAAATTCTACATTTTCGAAATATAGGAAGTTAGCTGAAATTATCAATTAAAAGACAGGCATGTCTGTTTACACCAGGGGTCCCGGGATGAGAAAGAAGTTCAACATCACAATTATTTTATTTTAGCTAAGCTACGTGATGAACTCAACAAGTATTAAAACTTTTTTTTTATTTACTTCGGGTATTTAACTATTTTATATTCGGGAGGACACCGGTTCGAATCCCCTCCGGGCATACGGATTTGGGATTTCCATGGTTTCCCCAAATCACTCAAGGCTAATGCCGGGATGCTTCCTCCAAAACGCCATGGCTGAATTCCTTCCAGTTCCTTGTCCGCAGTTACATCCCGCCTCTAATGACCGCGCTGTCGACGAGACGTAATGCCACAGTGAAAGGGTGGGGGGGGGGGGGGGACTGAACGCTGCTGGTTCATTATACACAAATTGCACTGTTAAACTCTAGTATGGTTTCCACTCTATGTATTGTATATCTAAATGTAGATTTTGTCCTTTACATAGAAAATATCATAATATACCGAAAACCATTAAATTTAGATACTTATTTTTTATCTTTTTCCTATCTAATTATATTGAACTAGCTTCGAGCCCGTCAAAAATGACGGTTTGAACGCCATATTCTGGCAGTTCCTTTTTTTGCAGTTGATTAAATATACGGAATTGATATTACGTAATGCTAAGTTATTTGATTTTGTAATGTTCTAAATATTTGATTTGCTGTTCACATAGCAATACTGCAGTAACTTGTACTGAATTAATGACGACGGAAGTGTAGAACCAATAAAATTATAAACAAATTAGGATCCCCGAAAACTTTTGCTGTCCATGTAATATCAGTTTTATTCCTGGTTCAGGCACAATTCAGCACGATAGGTATTGAACTACTTTCACCCGCATTAATTAATACGTTCAATAACATGGCGCTTATGAAAGCAGTTTAAATGGTTTGTAAAACTGATTCCAGAGCACATTATGCTGCAACAAAATGTTTCAGTTACGATTCTGGTCTACTTAGCCACAACCTCCACAACGTTGCATTCGAAAATCATAGCTTTTATTACCCTCATATGAATAACGACAGGCAGCACGTATGGTGGTAGTCTGGATTTATTCTGGAAAAACTTGTATGGAAAAGCAAATATCAACCATTTTTAATGATATTTTCGTGATAAGAGTACCATATTGTGGTTAGATTATAGGAGTATTTTACTATGATTTATTTAAATAAATTCATTTTACTTTAATTTTACTATAAAATCAAAAACTGATAACGGTTATTTATCTGGGTGGATACATATCGCGATTCGTACATTTCTCTGACTTTTGAATTAACTTCATTGTTTCTCATCATCTAACTGATACAGGTAATATAATGTAAACATAGAATAAATACCCTTCTCCTTATATTTACATAAATAAAAAGCAGTATGTACATTTAAACGAACGTACTAATTGTAACTTTGTGACATATAATTGCCTCGCATTAATTTTTTTCCCCTGCTCTCCGTATTTCTAATATCTCCACTCACTGCTATTTTGCGGCAATAATATCGTTGTTGAATTGCGAGTGTCACATGGCTTAAACAGTTGATGATTTAAATCTAATAAAAAGGTTATCTTAAATAGCATTTAATAGCTAACACATGTATCAAATACTAAGGGTATCATCTATAATGGTAGTAGGAATTTATTAAGGAAAATAATTATTTTTAATTATATCTTTCGTTATATGAATACGTTACTCTGGTTAGATTATCAGAGTATTTGGTTAATATTTTAAAATAAATAAATGCATTTCACTTCATATGACGGGGACTATAATTTCGAAAACGGATAACCGTTATTTATTTGACTAATACATTTCGCATTACGTACGTTACTCCTAGTTTTTAATAAACTTCGTTGTTTCTTACCGTCTGCCTAAAAAATTCTTAGGTTATGATTTAACCTAGTCCTTATCACTGATGCAGATAAGGTGGTTGTCAAGAGGTGATAATTTGCAAAGCCTTGTTGACTTGTACGACTCGTCTGCAGAGTTTCTTAAGAATGTGGATCCATTACTATGTGACGAGTTAAAACAGTGCAAGAACCATCTGTTCTATTTGGCAGATCTTTATTCGAAATTTAAGGAAGTACAGAAGCGTTTGCAAGGAAAAAATGTTTCAATTGTTCAAGCTCGAACAATTATAATGGCCTTTCAGCTAAAAATGGACCTGTTAAAATCTTCACCGGCACGTAAAGATTTAAAATATTTTTCAAACTTTCGACTACTAAAAGAAAATGAAGAGATACCCGACAGTGATTTAGAGATATATATTAAACATCTCGATAAATTAAGAGAAGACTTCAAAGCACGTTTTGAAGACTTGGAGAACATGCATGTTCCTGAATGGTTTGCTTCTCCATTTGATATCAAAATTGATAATGAAGGTAATGAACCTGGCTTAGAAGATGAACTGATTGAAATATGCGTAAATCTGGAAGCTAAAGCGTTGTTTAAAAATAAAAACCTCAGCGAATTTTGGAGCGATAACAATATTGCTACAAAATACCCCAAGCTCAGAGCAGAAGCCAAACCTTTCTTACTTGCATTCCCAACTTCATACATGGTTGAAGCTGGCTTTAGCCACGCGAACGCTATTTTGACAAGACAGAGAAACAGACTGAACTTGGAAAACCGTGGTGATTTGTGACTAAAACTTACCAATTTTCAACCGAACATCAGACCCATCCATCTCACTAATATCAGATACTTTAATAAAAAGGTACGTTAACTTATTTTTAATGTATTCAATAGTAGTCGTAAAATGGCAGATGTTTTTTTATCGATTATAATTTATTTAAATTTCAATTATTATTTTGTGTTTTACATTTTATGACACTTACGGCTATAGGCTAGTTTCCATCTATCTATAATTTTGTTATTATTTTTTACGATTATAATAGCAGTGTAAAATATCTCCATTTTCTGTTAGTGTTGTTGGGTGGATTTTTTAATGTTCTATGAGGGGGTCGACGTGATAAAAAGTTTGGGGACCCCTGGTTTAGGTTGATATGATCCCTGTGCCGATATTTTTTGTGTCATTTTTACAGTGCTGGCAACATTACGCAGTTGCGCAGAGTCTCATATTTTGGCATTTTTAATGTAACATGTGGCAATTTTTCCGAAGAAGGAGAGTGTAAAACGTGAAGAGGACATTTTTTGGAGGCAGACACTTCAAATTTCAAAAGGTTAGTACCAGTTTCGGATTGGTGGAGAAAGAGGCAGGCTACCCGCATTTCTATACACTTCATGATCTGCGCGTGCAAAGCAGCGGGTAAATTCTAGTCTTTAATACGTTAGCAAATAAGGCACTTTACAGAACATAGATGTAGCATTGACAGCTCTTGTTGAGAAAAAATGCGATTTATGGGAGACTGCACTTTTTAATTAATACTAGCTAACCCGGCAGACTTCTTTCTGTCAAAAATTATTGGCCTGTCGTAGTCCAATAGAAAAAATAAATAAATAAAACGTATTTCAGAGTGAACACTTTATTTATTGATTTAATGTCTCAATAATAAACAATGATTACTTACAAAAATAAGTTTTATGTTTCGTACACTGCTAGACGTTAGTAATAATGTGATGATATTTTTTATTGTTATGCTTTATGGTACACGATATTTTTTGTTTGATTACCTGGAGCGTAAACAAATACAGCCGACGGTTTTCCAACGCGGGAGCAGGCAGCATACAACCGTTAATGAGAGAAGCATGGGTTTTCAAGATTAACGCCGCAAACACTCAACGACTGACCATGGGTTTTATTTATAGTCATAGCGAAAGCAAGCCGCGCTCGAAATTGCAGTAGTTTAAATTCAAATGGTACGGTCAGTTGGTACCATCGGGATGCGTGGTATCAACACACCTTCTCCCTTATATTTTTCCTTAAATGGTTGCTACGATCACATTGTTCAGTAATTTTTTCACTGCTAGCCGTGTGCCATTACAAACACGCGGTTGGTTGATATCTCGCAACATTATGACCACCGATCCTGCTTTTAATTGAAAATTATGAGGTGGCAATCCTGGCAAATCCAGTGGGTTCAAAAATTCTGATGGATAGTTGACGACATCATCTTGGTTAGTTGCGCAATCAACTGATTTGCATGTCCTTAATTCACCAGCAATTTCATTTTGAATTTTGAAATTTATTTAATTTACATCCGTGTTTTTGGCAGCTAATATAGCTCGTTCGTTCAACGAAAAATCATCTCTGCAATTTTGAGCGACGTTTGGAAACACTATTTGTATGAGCTCGGTTTTTGATTCAGTAAACTGACAAAAATTGTCAGGAAATGTAATGCAGCCAATCAAAACGTCTACAGGGATTTTGCCATTTGTAATTAGTTGTTTTGAAAATATTTATCCAGATCGATCATTTTGCAATTCGACACGCATATTCTTGCTTGAATTTAGTATCTTAACGTTTTTCAACAAAATGGAAGACTACAAACATGCATTGAGTTCATCCGCTGGCGTTCACCTTGGAATCTCTGGTAATTTTTGACGAAAATCTCCTGCTAACAGAATCATCGGTCCACCAAATCAGTTTTGATTGTTTCGCAGATCTTTCGTGGTTCTGTCTAATGCCTCCAAAGACTTTTCATGTGCCATTGTGCATTCATCCCACAATATCAATTTATATTGCTGCAAAATCTTTGCCATTGCAGAGTTCTTCGAAACGTTGCAGGTCGGAGTTTAGTTGCTTTGAATATTCAATGGTAATTTTAGCGCTGAATGAGCTGTTCGACCGCCTTCCAACAATGTGGCTGCAATACCAGATGAAGCAAGTGCGAGTGCAATTTCCTTGTGTGAGAGAATTGTTGCTAAAATCAATGAAATCAAAAAAGTCTTTCCTGTATCACCCAGAGCGTCCAAAAAGTAAATCCCTCCAGTTCCATCATTTAGAACTGTCATAAATGTTGGTTCAACAGCGGAACATTTATTTGAACTGATTCCCTTAAAGCATCGAGATCGTACAGTATTTCTCGTTGCAGCTCTTGATTAATAGCGTCGTGCGCTGGGCGATTAGATGTGGCCATGCCAATTGAGATAATACTTGTTTGACATAATCAAGCACATGTCTTCAATTGATATCAACGCCTCGTTGTAAATTTCTTCTATGAATTATGAATATAGATTTCCTGTTCTATTCTGCAATTGATGCAAGATATTCGCATACATATCATATTTGTATTTGATCCGTAAACCAATTGTTTTTGACGGGAAGCATGTTGATATAATTACAGAAAACAATGTTCGTATTTGATGCGCTTTTGAAGAAATTACAGCATCATTTAAAGTTTGATCTCAATGAGCATCATTTTCTAACAGCTGCAAACGCTGACAGTCTTCTCTGTTAGAGCCACATAATTCACCATTAACAGTTCGTAAATGTTGGAATGATGTTGGGCCTCGAACATTGACTAATAGTAATTACACATAAAAACACTTATCATTGCTTGAATGGACTGAATACATTCGACCAATTGCATTGGTGGAATATACATTGGAGTAACCTGGAACTGGTTTTCCTTGTTTCCGTCGTTGAAATTTTTTTGACGATTGATTCCAAGTATAATATTATGGCATTTCTGATTATAGCAGTGTTCGGGCGACATCATCATTCTAATACATAACAAAAAACAAAAACAAAACTGATCAAGGTTGTAGACGGTGGTTGAATAGCTCGTTGTAATGCATTCTGTCTTGTAAAATATACTCTTTGACCATTTTCTAAGTTTACAACTAAGTGAACTACAGTGGGCATGGAGGAAAGAAATATATGGAGACGACGCAAGAGACCTTCACCACGCATTGAAGTGATGTCGAGCGGAGGAGGAGTGGGGGTCTAGGCCGCATCCCTACAGACACGGGGTATATACAAAAACCTCAAGGGGACTCCAGGATAAACGTAACGCCGCAATCTGCTGATGGATTATTATGTAACTCGATGAAACAAACAAAAAATGAACCATAAAATTTTTTGATATCCTGCTTAGTTTTAGAGATATTCCGTCTCAAATGTAAGATGTTTTTGGTTGAAATTCAGAAGAAAAAATTAGTCAAAGTCAAATTTGATGATGGATTCTTATTTAAAAAGACGAGACAAATAAAAAATAAAATTTTTCGATATCTCACCTAGTTCTCGAGATATACTGTCTCAAAAGTGAGGTGTCTTGAGTTGAAATGCAGAAGAAAAATTTTGCAAAAGTCAAATATGATGATGGATTCTTATGTAATACGACAAAAAAAAATCGAAAATAAAGAATAAATTTTTTCGATATCTTGCTTTGCGGGATATACTGTCTCAAAATTGAGGGGGATTGGGTTGGGACGCGGCCTGGACCAAAAATTAATTCTGCCAACGCCACAATGAATTGCGTGGTGGATATGCAGAATGGATATCTCAGTTTTATTGCTACCACTTGTGATTAGGTTGAAATGCGGCCTAGACCAAAATAAAAATAGTTATGTTGTTACCATACATCGTAAGCTTAATTTGGAATAGCTGGAAGTAGTTTCCATCGCGATACACGTTTTGTCACTAACATGGTACTCGTGAAATTACTGACAATAATAGATAAATTCTTTGTACCTTATGGAACACTAGATGGCATTATAAAACACTTATACACATTAGAAAATGAAATAATCACAGCATCAAAAACAATGAGAACTTAGCATTTGTATGGATTCGCAATATGGCCACTGCTGCCACCGCACATGCGCAGTATCAGCCGAGAGTTTAGAGGCGGCGTCACAGATTT
Source organism: Vandiemenella viatica (assembly GCA_031002005.1). NCBI lineage: Eukaryota > Metazoa > Arthropoda > Insecta > Orthoptera > Morabidae > Vandiemenella > Vandiemenella viatica. The sequence goes on from JARYHS010008075.1 coordinate 28,315,775, forward strand.
AACGTCATTTCTTCTCCATATATTTCCTTCCTCCATGGTAGTGGGGCGTCTTTCACGAATAGGGAAAGAAAAAATGCACCAAATTGCTTCGTTACTGCTAACATATCGGCCCATTTGGTATTGTGTAACTTCATCAATGGAATTCTCAGTACCAACTCCAAAAACAGCCATGTCACTTCCTTTTGTTACATATTTGCAAATGTATTTTATAGATTTGATGGAATGGCAAGAGTCAACATTGATGTGCACCTTGAAAGTCTTTGATAGGATTGGTGTATAGGGAAAAATGTAACGATTATCAGTTTCGATATCTTGTTTATTTACTCTTGCAATTGTTGATCTTCCATTATCTGCAGTCGATCGACGACGATAGAGTGGATAACCAACATTCCTGGTAATTGTGTTTGCTATTAATGCCCGTGGATACCATTTCGAATATTTACTATCCACCATACATGGTGAATTTGGATTAAGAGTTCCACAGGAGCCATGAATCATGTTTTTGATAACAACCTCATGCAAGCCTGGATCTACTTGTAAATCAGGAATTTCAGCAGATATGATTTTATCAACTTCATTTGGTCTTATTTTCTCAATCAACCAAATCAATATATGTACATGATGCAATTAACGTTTCTGCCACTCCACCTCCAGCAGCGCGTCTCGCCAAACACGCTGTTTTTCACAATGAAATCCATTAAAAATTTCAACTTTTGTCGGAAGACTTTTGTTGTAATATCATGGCGATCAATGGGTGATTGGCCAGGGAATAACTCTAGTTTGAATTCTATCCCCTTTGGATTGAATGTGAATGTGATAAATAAATCTACTGTGCCATAATCGCAAGTGACCCCGGCGGTGACTCTTCAAACGCTACAAGGGAAGTCTTGCTAACAAAAGAACACGAGGCCTTCGGGCTAATTGGGATGGATACGGGCTGGCGACCCAATGACCACGGACAGGGTACTCCGCAGGAGGCAGTCGTTTGAGGTGTCGGGACTTGTCCGTGCCCAAATCCTAGTATCCGAGACTAGCCCCGGCTATAAAACAGTTCGGGTTTGATTACCCAATCACAAGTATCAGGATAACGTTGTGGGAGATTTCATTTCCTGCTAACAAGAGTACTAAGGCGGCTTCTGTCGTAATGAGCTTCTTGGGGCGTCAGACATACCCAAGGGTCCAGGATCTTGTGGGGGTGGGGGGGGGGGGGCGCGGGATTGGATATGGGAATGGCAAACCCGGGTTCCCGGAGCTCGGTGTGGAGACTGCACCAAGTAATTGGTGAGGAAGGTTCCACTAGTCTGCGCCGTAGGCACCTGTGGTGCGGAGGATTTCTGCGAGTCCGCAGCGACGCCGCGCCGTGGTAACTGCACCAAGTAATTGGTGAGGAAGGTTTGCATAGGCCAAGCCGCAGGGGTCTGCCGGACGGTACCAGAGGTCTCCCCAGGTAACAGTGGGCGACGACAGTCAGGGATTTGGTTCACCCTGCCGTTGGGAATGCACACTGTGCCGATGCATCGAATATTCCTACTTAACGCCGGACGGTATTCGGGGAGATGATTGTGTGCCCTGCAGAACGGTTTCACTCAAAACGGTACCGGTAAGCCGGCATCTGCCGACAGAAGGTGGGGTCGCATTCCGGTTCTCGGAGTGCGATTACTACCGAGGTGGGCGTCGGTGATCAGGTAAAGTAGTTCCCCCTGCAGCCGGTATGGACCAAACAAACGGACCGGTGATCATGGTTTATGGAAGTCTGGGATCGTTGTGGGGTGACGTGGTGCAGCCCTCCCGCCGGTAGCACTCATTGCCAAGGCCCGGGCAGTAAGACCGCAGGATCACGGCAGTAGCACCCGTGGTGCAGGGAAGGTGACGCGACCATGATGGGAGGCGACGGACGGTACCGGTCAGCTGGCGTGATCGGGCAACGGCCGGGGTCGTCTCCAGATTGTACAGATTGGCCCTTCCTGGGACCGGTGGTCAGTGATCAAGGAACTTGTGCTCCCCTTGCCACCGGTATGAGCCATTTGCTGCCAAATAGGTCCTCTTATATGTGGGGACTGGTAGTGCATGGGTCAAAACATCTGAACCTGGCGGGGCAGCGACGCCATTGGAGTGATTCGGCACGATCGTGCAATACGACGGTGATCTGCGAAGCTTGGACGAGTGTGTGGGAACTTGTTCACTCCAGAGTCGCATTATGTTGCCGGTTGGTGTGCGGGGGAACACACGCTAGGAGCTTGCCATGTAGCGCGTAACCTGGTGGCCGGCCAGCGGTTTCGTGCTGCTGGTCGGTGGCTGGGAGGCGTGTGCCAGGGGCAATCTCGCGTCGTAGCTCGGTCTGCTGCGGCTTATGCCTTAGCTCCTGAGGAGGCGGGTGGGGCTGGGCGCACGCGGGAATAGCAGATATGCTTCAGCTATACGTCCAGGTTTTGTAAGGGTCTTCGGCCTGGTTCGTGGCGGGCGCTAGCTCCTCGCGCTTCCCCGTGGGCACCCTTTAAGAGGATGGCGAAACGCACCTTGCACACCGTACCCGCTGTAATGGCGGGTAGTTCGGAAGAGCCCACTTCCTGAGGTGCTGGCGTAGTGACGGTGGTGGAATGGTTAGGGGGTTTCTGTGAGGCGGTGATACATTCATTTACCGATACCATCGTTGATCGGACCCAACCACCGCGAAGATAGATGTGCCACATACGTTATGGCATCTTGAGCATATTCATGCGTGTGCCGAGGACTTCCAATTATGTTGCTGGAAGTGTCATCCGGCCGTCAGTATTAATCGCATCTCGAAGGTGAATATACTCTTCAGAACGGAGTTTGGTCTGGTTCAACCTGATGAATGTCAATCGTTCTGTTTCTATTTTGAGATACATATCAACAGCATATTGATGAAATAATCACCGAAATTTTGAAATGTGATTGTCTTCATTTTCACGAACCATCAGGCGATAAGAGTAATAGTTCATTGAACTAAGTTTTTTTTATTGGTTTCAGTACCTGTAAATAAAATAATGTTTTAATGACAATCATTAAACATGCACATGTCACCAGATAATTGTAAACAAACACTATTTACAATCCAGTGTCACATATAATAAATAGCCGATACAAAATCTCCTTTGTTAAACCAAATTTCTAACTACCGGTAGTAATCGAAATTAGTGTGACACAAAAACAATAAACTTCTTTTATCCTTTGGTGTCGAAACACGTCTACTTTTATTGTTATGAATATTTGTTTTTAGGTTGATCTAGCGCTTTTTCAAATGCGATCCAGGCGGCTGTGCTCATTCTTTATAGTAGAATATAATTGTTGGCAATACCGTGCGCTTAAACAAAGAGAGCACCGCTCTGTAGCTCCAACGATCACAAGAAATCGTTCATTGTTGTGCTTGCCGTCCGTTACTGTTGTTTGGTTTGTTAGAAGCGGCGGTGGATATAATGTAAGTTTTCTTGTATAAAAAGAGGAAGTTTTAAAATTAATAATTGCTAAAATCATAGTAATTAGAGAGTTAAATTGTAAATCCTCGAAAATATTTAGAGAAAATTTGGAAATGAAAACCAAGCGTATGTCGGAATACGCGTAGTCTAGGATTTAAAATTATTTTGCTTATTTAGAATTCCGTTAGCTTTCAAGCTAAGATTTACAAGTGCTTTGAAGTTTTTCTAGTAATTTTTGAATTTATTATCTGACAGATTCATGATGTACAAACTGAGTACATTTCGCGTTATCCGATTAACACTCTGCGTACTATCATGTTCGAATTTATGCTAGTAAAAACTGTGCATTAAACTAGCAATAATGTCAGGTTTCAAATCAATCTGAACGGGTCCAAGTGTTCGTTGATGGTATCGTCGGTCGTTGGTAATCAGTTTTTGTAAAGCTTGTGTTTAAAACAGTCGGAACCGTAACTGTTGTGTATAGAACTGTACTGTAAATTATATATATTTAAAACTGTAAAGGAAATGAAATGTAAATTGTTAAACTATGTAAATAGAACTGTAAAGTAATGAAATGTGAATTGTCATAAAACGCAAAGAACTTGGCTGTGTGCCTGATAAGGCCGAAAGCCATTTAAATAAATAAATAAAAAAAAGTCGGAACCGCGTATCTTGCTAGCGAAATCGTAACATTAGTAAGCACTTAATTTCTAGGTTCATGTAAGTTTGCTATGCTTCCTTCTGATCGAGAATATGTAAATATGATCGCGATGAAATAAATAAACTTATGATTCTCTATGAATTTTCCATAATAAATTTAGAGAAGAAGAAAATTTGTATTATGGGTAACCCCTCTGTCGAATACAGGTGTATTCCTTAAATCGACAGGGATGTCGAAATTTTGTTCCAGATCAAACTGAACGAACATTCAAGCCGTTTAGATCATTTTTATTTATATGCTACATAGCGGCGCTAGAAATGTAAAATTAACACGTCAAGACAGTCTTCAGTACATACAATGTCATATTTACAAGTTTGTAGCTACATGTATCTTAGGCGGATAGTAAAATACTTCACTTGTGATGTACTTCATGTAAAGACGGCAGATACCGCACCGCAAAGGCATGTTCTTATATTACCTAAGCCGTTTTTTTTTTTTTTTTTAATTTAGTTGTTTTTGTATTGATTTTATTGTTCTATTTTTATGAAGGAAATTAATGTAGAGTTGCTTCTCTGACTATACAGTCTTTCCCAGGGTCTCACGACTTGTGGGACCCGGATTCTGGGTTTGCACCGATGTAACCCCATCTGGGTATGGAATTGCTTCTACTTGGATCTCTCGATATCCCTTGCGAAGTCACTCAAATACAACCTATGTTAACGTTTCAACAACAAATGATTGGGTAGTTTTCGATTTTTTTAAATGTTTATAGCGAAATATTATGGTCGCCCTATAGTTACACTGGCAAAAATTAGAATCTCACCATGCTTACAGGAATGGTAGAATTTTAGGAAACTTTGAAGATATATCCAGGGCCATACCCAGAAGAAATGATAGCAAATGGAAATGGATCAGGATAAGTTATTACCTTTAGATACAGTTTTCAGTAAGAAATGCGTCCAACTTGAGCACCAATGCATTCGTGAATTCTTGCCGACATTGAATCAACAAGTGTTTCGAATGTCTTCTTGGGGTATTTCTCTTTACGCCTGCATGTCTTTTGCAGTCAGTTATTGCGCAGTTTGTGCTGGGTCACCATGTGATCAAATGTGTCTACTCCTGGTATCCCAGACATGTTCTATTGGGGACAAATCTGGGGACTGTGCTGTTCAAATTGTGATCGAAACTCCTTGCAAGGGTTGTGTAACGATGGCCGCAATATGAGGACGGGCATTATCTTGTTGTAAGATGCGATTTGAATGGTGAGCATGAAGGGTATCACAATAAGATGCAGTACCCTGTCCACATAGTGGTGGGCTGTCATTGTGCCATCAACAACAGCCGACTCAGTCATGCTGTCGAAACTGATTGCCGCCAAAAAATGACACCGGTGACTGCATTTGTGTGATGTTCTGAAATCACAGCAGGTAAGCCGTTTTCCAATACGCCTCCGAACATGTCGTGAATTATCACTTTGCCACAGACAGAATCGAGACTCGTCTGTAAACACAAATGTACGCCATTCACATGTCCTTTTATGTTTTGCATTACGCCAGGTTAGATGATGCTGGCAATGAAATCAGATTAATGGGACACATTGCATAGGGTTCAGAGAGCGTACTCCAGCTTCAAGCAATTGGTTTTCAATCGTCTGGGGAGGGGGGTGACTCTATCTGTAACCACTGTTTGGATCTGGCCTGCAGTCAACCATTTGCCAGCAGCAGCCACCCACTCAATTTGGCGGTCTTCACGTGCTGTTATCCATCAGTATAGACCTGGAGTATTAGAGCTTTCTTTCGTCACTGTGTAACAAGTCTGTATACTGACAATGCCCTACGGCCAATCCTTTGGGAGATTTCACGATATGATGCACCTTTCTAAAACACGTCAATTGTCCGATCTCTCTCACAGTTAGACATTTGAGTGTATAGAGTTGTCACTCTTCGCCTGGGCATACTTAGCCAACAAGAACTCGTGAACAACAAAGTGTCATGTTACACCACACTGTACGCCACTAGTACGTTGAAAGAATATAAAAAAATTAGTAATTTACATAATAGATAGCACCGTAATTCTCATATTATTACATGTAAAACTTTCAATTTTAAATCATTTAATACTCTTCTTGTGGGCATACACGGGGCCAAATTCCGTTCATTTATCACAACATCGTATGGGTGTTGGGATTTTAATTTGCGCCAGTGTGTGTATCAGTTGCTACGTTTAAAGGTCGAGCTGTATTTTGCCAATACTGGTCTGTACCGTCACCGCAACGACAGTCGGCCGAGTGGCAGCCTCGCCCCCTCGCATCCACAATTTTCCATAGCTCGCCCATGTTCCTACCGGTCTTTAATCTGCTTTAACGTTTTCAAGTGATTGTTACAGGGAATCAGTGTTGGGGATGACATGTAGGTTTGATACCTTTACTTTATTTTGCACAGTTTTGGTACGAAAGTACATTAAAATACTTTCTTATCTGACTCATGTAATCACCTATCTGGTTGATCTTTTATGTTACAAAAATAGTATCCCAGCGCAGCAGTACCGGATTCACCACGTAGCAGGAGGTAGCAAATGCCACGGGCCTCGCGCCTCCTAGGAGGGCCCCTGCACCTAGGCTAGATGGGCGACCTTTTTTGTTTTTAGCTCCACAATTTTGCCCAGGACGGCAAAAATCAAGGGCCTCTTCTTCACATTTGCTACATGCCCCGCGCTGTCTTAATCCGGCCCTGCAGCGCAGTATTAACAAATCATTACCACACAGCACGGGAATGAAAGATTCTCGCATATTTCAACGCAATCGCAATGAAATGTCAATCACTTCGCACTTGACGTGTTTGTTTTGCTTGAGGTTCTTTTCGATTCATTCAGTATTTTTTTTTTTTTTTTTTTTTTTTTTTTTTTAGCAAAGAATGACGCTATAACATATTTTAATTTTAATTTAGGCCGTAAAGATTTTGTATAATAAATATAAAAAATAATAATTTCATGTTATCTCAAAGTTCTAGTCAGAGTTTCTTATTAGGAAACTCGCAGTGCACCTATATCGTAGTCACCTAACTTCGAAAGGAAACCTACAGATTAACGTGAAATTCGAACACGGAGCGTCCTAGAATCCTCGTATTAACAGATAAAAGCATTGCCAGAGGTAAATGTCAATTTTTAGGCCCGCAAAAATTACAGTCTGGTCCGGGATTTGAACCGGTACCTTCAGTATCCAAACCGAATGTGGGTGTAATGAAAAATAAGTTTGCAAACATGATACAATGAATATACTTTTTTTCTATACCATCTATTTTTGCTATCAAAAAACACGAATCAACTTTTATGTGTTTGAATACATTTTTTTCAGTACTTCTAGATTATTCTGGCGTATGGTTACGGCGTGCGATTCGGGTGTGGAAGGTTACAAATGCAGATCTCGGCTGCAATTTTTGTGGGTCTTAAAATTGATCTTCAACTCTGCAATGTTTTGATTTATTAATGCGAAGATGCTAGAACAATTCCTACATGTTAAGAACATCTTATGAACATGGATGAAAAAAAAGACACTTGTTTTAAGACCAACAATAACATGAAAACAACATTTGGTCGTAAGGGAAGGGAAATTTCCGAACTCTCTCTATGCGTTCTCCACATACAGCAGACCGACACTGGTCCACATCGTCAAAACATAAACCAATCCAATGATGGCCGCGTGTCGGCCGAGTGTCGGACGACATGCCGTGTCCTTTGGACAAACTTCGACCGAGTGAGCGCCAATAGTAAGAAACGTGTCGGTGCGGAACAGTATCAGGCAAGTGAGGCCCGATCTTCAGAGGGGTTAAAATTAATCTAAAACCACTTTCGATCACCAGTGATCAACACGTGGCTAAAATCTTGCCATATTTATTATTGAACATGAAGTAAATCAAATTTTTAATTTCGAAAATGTGATTAACTGGTTTGCAGTTGTTAAAGCTAGAAAGAGGGGATTGTGAAAGCAATTTTTTTATTTTATTTGTATTTCTTTTAAATGTTGTTAATCTTACAATTTTATTAACTATTATTTTAAAATAAAAATAAATTTTTATTTAATTATGTTTTATTAATATCATATTTTACACCTAAAAGATGATATAATATACTCAATTTTGGATTTAAGTTTTCAAGGGCTAACACCATATCCGCCCCGGGTGTCACCCACGCTAGCTACGCCACTGGCTGGCAGCACTAGTTCAAATAGCGAGTATCAATCCAAACAACGGGGAACGGGGAATCCTTCTCCCGCAACCTAGCCTTTTCGTGAAATCCCCGTTCATAAAAGAAAATTTCAAAGTTTCCAATATTTTCGTAATATTTTTTTCTACTGAACCAGAAAAATATAGTAGATTTAAAAATTAAGATAAGTACTTAGAATAAACTCTAAAACAGTCATATTAAACGATATATTCTTTAACAAATTTGAGATTTAGTAGTTGTGAAAAAAAACGTGTCCCAGAAAAAAAAAATGTTTTTTTCATGTTTTTTTTTTTTTTTTTCAAGCCAGAAAAGAACAGTATTTTGCAACACTTGTGCTGCCCCATTTCGAAAAGCTTTATTATAACAATCTGATCTATCCACCCATCATCCTTAACAACAGCTGGGTGATCTATAGTAGCCAGCCAGCTTCTAGCCTTGGGACGTTAGCAAAGTGGGTCTTTCGGGTTCAGATCGTTATGGTTACCGTATTGCCAGCGGGTGAATGCTAAGGGAAAACCCATTGGCCATAGTCTGTAGAGGTGGCCTGAGGTTCTCCAGAGGAACAGGACCACAGCACCATATCGACCTTTTCAGCTAGATATCCTGTCCAGGTCACCCTGCAGTCTTTTACCAATTTGATCCAACTAAATAACCCGTCCGAAAATTTCGCGAATAAAATACGATGGATAGTGATGTTGGCGTCTTGTAATAGAATGAAAAGTAGAATCCCCTCATTTGTAGCAATTATTTATTTAGTTAGTATAGTAGGTATGCATCAAAATACTTAAAACATATTACGAAACGACTTGGAAAATGTAAAACATTCTTTATGTATGACAAACTGTCACTAACCTTAACAGAATACAACCAACCTGAATAAAATACACACAGCATATCCATATTTCTGTGATATGTGTTACTGCGACCATAGCCTGTGAGAAAATTTCACGAATAAAGTGTTTACATTGGAATTGTATAGCAAAACAGAAAAGTTTCCGTAACAAAAAATATCCGTAAAGGTTCTTATTGTATAAAAAGTAGTTTATTGACATCTCTGTGATATGTGCTGCTGCTATCTACCTAGTTGGCTTTGAACTCTCACATAAGTGCGACCTTCACAGTCATTACTTTTGCCCTTTAAGCGTCAAATTACGAAAAATTTCTTTCTCGATTTATGGTTTTACCTAATTGGAGTCCTCAATCTGTAAAACAATATGTGTTTTCTCGATTTCGGTTAGGTATTGAAGACAAATGGCTCGTAATAAAAAAATCACGTTGTATAAATAAAATTGATTCTTTTGTCCTTTAAGGGTAGAACTCCAAAAAATTCCATTAATAAATTACTTAAAAACTTTTTAAAAAGCTGATATTTTTTTGCCCTTTAAGGGTCGAATTTGGTAAAAGTTCTTTCTTAAAATATGATGTGGCCAAGGCTAAGACTTTAATCTTTAAAAATGACTCTTGAATATATATATATATATATATATATATATATATATATATATATATATATATAAACAATGGCACTTGTGCCCTTTAAGGGTCAAAATTCGAAAAACTCCTTTCTTTAAATATAATGTTACCAAATCGGCGACTTTAATCTATAAAATGATTCCCTATTTATAATTTTCGTTTAGGTATCAAGAGAGTGATAAATGGCTTGTTACAGCAAAAAGAAGTAGAAATATTAATGCTTTTGACTTTAAGGGTCGAATTCTAAAAGATTCTTTTCTTAAAATATTATGTTACAAAACTGGAGATTTAATTCTTTAAAATGATACCTTATTTATCGATCGGATATGTATCAAGGGAGATAAATGGTTCGTGATGGAAAATCGCGTTGTAGAAATATTAATACTTTTGCACTTTAAGTGTGGAATTCCAAAAACTTCCTTTCTTAAAATATGATGCGACGAAACTGAAGATCTTAGTGTTTATATTGATACCGGGTTTATCGATTTTATTTAGATCTGTAGGGAGATAAATTGTTCGCGGGGAAAAACACGATTTAGAAAAAAATATAGTTTTGCCCTTTAAGGGCCGAATTTCGAAAATTTCATTTCTTAAAATATGGTGTTACAAAAGCGGAGAGCTTTAAAATGATACCTCATTCACAGATTTTGGTTAAGTATAAAGGAAGATAATAGCTTGTGACAAAAAAATACATTATAGAAGTAATATTATATATATATAGATAACCTGTGCGATAGTTAGATGAATAGTAAGTTTGTGAAAAAGAAGAACCGCCACATTTACATCACTTATTTTTTTGTTTAGTGAAATAGGTACGTAACAAAAGTTGACGCCAGTGAAGCAGTTTATTAATATGTTTTGTGGCGGAGCCTTGCCCAGCCTAAAGTACAAATCTTCGCTACCTGTCAGCATCGCAATCGACCAAGCCATGGTACATCTCTTTGCCAACAGCCGGCGCCCTGATCGAGCCGACGGGAGCGCCAACTAGACCAGGTGGGAGACAACCGTACTACTTGGAGTCAGTCGGCTGCTAGCCACGTGCTGCATATGAACTTGTATTTGTTATCTGTGTCGCGCAACCGCGTTTTCTGTTTATGTGTATTCAACCTCTTGCGTAATAAATAGCTATACTTAAGTACACTTCAGCATTAACTTAATACTGTGTAGAGTGTAGTTACTCCATAACTGGTGACCCCGACGTGATTTGTGCATACTTCGTCGTAGCATAGAACAAATGTTTCACCTTACGCTGACAATATCGAATTCTGTGCTCAGTGTTGAACTATGTGTGGTGAAGTTCTAAGTGCTATGCCGATTCAGCGTTCTCCGACGAGGAAGTCACTCGAACCACGCGCTCCAGAAACCAACATGACTGCAAACACAGACTCTTTGTTTGAAGCGGACAACAATAACAAGCTCACACCGCCTCAGCTAACGGACGCTGTCCCGGCTGTGTTGTCTGCCGGCGCTATGAAGTTGCCGCCGTTCTGGAAACATTGCCCGCATATGTGGTTTATTCAACTTGAGGCCCAGTTTTATACACACCGCATTACTTCCGACGCTGCGAGGTATAATCTTCTTGTTGGCTCACTTGATTCTGAAATTATGATGGAGGTAGCAGACCTGCTGTCTAATCCGCCTAAGGAGAACAGATACGATCGCCTAAAAACCGAGATAATCAGCCGGATGACAGACTCAGCTGACCAACAAGGCCCTCACCGAGTTGGAGCTCGGTGACAAAAAACCAACACAGCTCCTGCGGCAAATGACTACCCTGGCCGGTGGCAGAGCAACTCCGGACGTCATCAGGGTTCGCTGGCTTGCCTTGCTGCCTCCGTCAATCCAACGCTGTTTGAAGCTGGTGAAAGGCGTCTCCCTTGACGAACAGGCGAAGATCGCGGACGAGCTACATGAGATGCAGTCTCCTCCAACCGCTATGGCCGCTGGCCACACGCGTTCCAAGTCACGATCTGCGGACCACCTGCCTGCCGATCCGCTCAAATCGCTCACAGAAGAAATCTCCAATTTGAAGCTGGCCGTGGCTGAGCTGTGTAAGATCAACGCCACGCTCATCAGCAGCTTCAACGAATGTGGCCGCGCACGTGAGCGCAGCAGTGAGCGCAGCAGTCCTCGCTTCCGCAGGCGCTCCCCATCAAGGGCCACAGTCTGTTTCTATCACCGCCGCTTTGGAGAAGATGCTAGGAGCTGCGAGCCGCCATGCTCTTACGCATCCAGACAGTCGTCGGAAAATTAGAGGCGCTGTCGATTGTTCAGGCGGCCGGCGACAGCGCCACAAATTCCCGCCTCATCAAGGAATACCGATTGCACCTCTACGACCGTACAACGAACATGAGGTTCTTGGTCGACTATGGCTCGGTTATTTCACTGGTACCTAAGGCCTCCTTTTCTGGATGTTGCAAGAAGGATGATTTCGAGCTATACGCCGCCAACGGGACCGTCATTCAAACCTATGGGCAAAAACTCCTGGCGCTGGACCTTAACTTACGCCGAGCATTCAAATGGTCCTTCATTATTGCAGATGTCAAGGCAGCCATCATTGGAGCGGATTTCCTAGTTGAAAGCCGCCAAGGAGGACTTCAACCTGCTGCTGCATCACGGCGTGATACGACCCTCAAACAGTCAGTGGGCCAGCCCGATTCACATGGTTCCGAAGAAACTCGGCGGTTGGCGAACTACCGGCGACTACAGGCGGCTCAACGGGATCACTGTTCCTGACCGTTATCCTGTCCCTCACGGAGACAGCGTTCTTCAGCTTCTCCATGGCTGCTCAGTGTTCTCCACAATCGACTTGGTCCGTGCCTACCACCAGATTCCGGTTGCCAAGTCAGAAATTCCAAAACCGCAGTCACGACGCCCTTCGGACTTTTTGAGTTCATCGGCATGCCGCCCGGTCTACGCAATTATACACACACCTTTCAACGTCACATGGATAATCTGCTTCTAGGTCTGGACTTTGTTGGCTGTTTCATCGATGACTTGATCATTTTCTCCTAATCACACGAGTAGCACTTAAAGCACCTCACCACGGTGTTCGACATCCTTCGTGCAAACAGACTAACAATCAGTCAGAAGAAGTGCCAGTTCGGGAAGTCAGAGGTCATCTACCTTGGCTACATAGTCAATGCTTCCGGTTACAAGCCCCAGGCGGAGAGAGTCCAAGCCATCGCGTCGTATGCGCAACCTCAGACCATCTCCGATCTCCGTCGGTTCCTCGGAATGATCAACTACCATAGGAGGTGCATTCCTGTCGCTGCGCAGATGCAGGCGCCACTCAACGACCTGCTGAAGAAATCCAAACGCAATGACAAGCGCCCAGTTTCTTGGACTCCCGCTACTGAGCAAGCGTTTTTTTGCCTGTAAACGTGGTGTTGCCCAAGCTGTCCAAACGACTTTCCTCTCGCCGTCAGCGAGCCATTATCTGAGGACTGATGCATCCCACACGGCCATCGGAGCCGCTCTAGAACAGCTTCAGGATGGGATCTGAAGACCACTGGGGTTTTTCTCGCGGAAGCTCATCCCAGCCAAAACCCGTTACAGCACCTACGACCGAGAGCTCCTCGCCATCTATGCGGCTATTCGTTTTTTTCAGCACATTCTTGAGGGCCGACACTTCGTCATCCAGACAGACCACGTATGCCTTCTCGCAGCGACCGGAGAAGGCATCTCCGCGCCAGTTGCGCCACCTGGACTATATCTCACAGTTTACCACTGAGATTGTTCACACACGGGGTGAAGACAACGTCGTGGCCGATGCACTCTCCCACATAAACTCTATCTCCATGCCAACGACGATCAGCCACTAGGAGATCCACCGGGCGCAGATCACCGATGAAGAGCTGCCCACACTCCCGGTATCCACATTACTCAACTTACAGTCTCTACGCATTGACGGCCTCGATATAATTTGCAACGTTCTGGAAAATCGAGTGAGGCCCTACGTCCCACAGAATCTTAGGCGACGGGCAATCGACGCCGTTCATGGGCTTTCGCATCCTAGTGGCAGAGTCAACGCCCGGATGCTGAAGGAACACTACGTGTGGCCAGGCCTCGGAGGGGATGCACTACTTTTTTTTTTTGTAACTGCTTTACATCTCTTTTTAACATCGAGGTCTTTAGAGACGGGAAAGGATGGGGGGCAAGGATGGGGGCAAGGAATGGGAAGGAATTCGGCCATGGCCTTTTGAAGGAAGCATCCCGGCATTTGCCTGGAGTGATTTGGGAAAACCATGGAAAACCCAAATTTGGATGCCCGGACGGGGATTCGAACCGCCGTCCTCCCGAATGCGAGGCGAGAACGCTAACCGTTCCACCGCCTCGCTCGGTGGATGCACTCCTATTGACTCGAAAATGCATACCATGTCAGCGAGCTAAAATTCACCGTCACAACCGACTGACACTACTCAACATTGCTGTTCCCAACAACCGGTTCGACCACATCCACCTGGACCTCATCGAGCTGCCCCAGGTCGCAGGTTTCCGGTACTGCCTTACCATTATTGACCGTTTTACCAGATGGCCAATGGCCATCCCACTCAGCAACATACTGGCTGATACAGTTGCCTCAGCCTTCTATACACAATGGATCTGTCTGTTCGACACTCCACTTACGATCCCTACGGATCAAGGTCCACAATCCGAGTCAGCTGTTTTCACCGCACTATCGCGCCTGATAGGAGCTCAGCGAATTCGCACCACGCCGTACCATCCGCAGTCCAATGGACTCGTCGAACGCTGACAGCGTTCGCTAAAGGCCGCTCTGATGTGCAACACTCACCTAAGTTGACCAGACCTACTGCCAACCGTTCTCCTCGGTCTACGCACCGCCTACAAGGTGGATCTGAAGGCCTCTCAAGCTGAACTGCTCTTTGGGACGCCGCTTCGACTGCCTGGCGAATTCTTCACCTCTGAAGACACTCCAGCTGATCCACAGTTCTTCCTGGAGAAGTTCCGAGAGCACATCCGCACCGCCCGGCCCACACCAACGGCACACCACACCAATGCAAACCTGTTTCTACTGAAAGATCTATACACCTGTACCCACGTCTACAAACGTGTAGACTCTGTGAAGAAGCCTCTTGAACCACCTTACACAGGGCCACATGAGGTCGTCAGGCGCATCAGTGACAGAGTGTTCGTGATTAAAATCAACGGGGAGGACAAGACAGTCTCAGTGAACATGCTGAAGCCTGCCTTCATCGCCAAAACGGACCACGACCAGACCGACGCCCCCCGGGCAGAACATCCACCAGCATTGACTCACACATCTACATCAATGGACCGACCCATGAGAACCTACGCGAGGGGTTCCCGTGCAGACACCAGCACCGGTGGCAAGAAGCGAGTCTCATTCCTTACTCTCCTTGAGTAAGTCACTGGGGAGATAGTGGTTGTGGCGAAACCTTGGCCAGCCTAAAGTACAAATCTTCGCCACCAGTCGGCGTCGCAATCGACCAAGCCTTGGTACATCTCTTTGCCAACAGCCGGCGCCTGATCTAGCCGACGGGAGCGCCAACTAGACCAGGTGGGAGACAACCGTACTACTTGGAGTCAGTCGGCTGCTAGCCACGTGCTGCATTTGAACTTGTATTTGTTAGCTGTGTCGCGCCACCGCGTTTTCTGTTTATGTGTATTCAACCTCTTGCGTAATAAATAGCTATGCTTAAGTACACTTCAGCTGTCAGCGGTAGCTGATTTTAGTATAGAGTTTAGCGGTAATGAAGGCGGAGTGCTTCCAAGCCAACGCAGTAGTGTGCAGATTACACCGCTCATATACGACACCAGGCTCAAGGCCGCTGATCTTGCGGTCCGTACTGTGGGAAACTCAGCCAACACGGCTAGTACACGAGGCTTACACACTATGAGCACGTGAACCACACGCGTGTTCATAGTGACAAACAGCCAATGAGAGGAAGGCTTTCCCCACCTTCCGGAATCGAGGGCGCCTCTTTGCGCGCACGATTCGCCCAGTCCGTGATGTGAAATTTCGTGGGGCAGACCTGTTACCATCCAATTAGGCCGTTTTAGGCATTTTTCCTATCATTCTCCCTCTGCTGGCTTGGAATGCATACTGCATTATATCGGATCCTATGGTCCATTATTCCAATATCGGGAAACACCGATTTCATGTACCAGCAACTTGTAACTGTACCACACAGCCGCTTTCACAATAAATCAAGTAGCCACAACTCTTCATATCATTTCAAGGAGCCCCTACATCCTGATTTTATGCAAATTAAGTCTCTGTGCATGTATTTTTTCCTAGCCAGGAGCTTACAGATGCCGACTGGAAACCCGAAGTACCTCAGCCGACAGTAAGTAGACGCTAGGACGGACCCACAGTGGGTAAGTTCGGCTCTCGCTCGGTCAACACGCGACATACCCACATAAAATTGGTGTGCAGATCTGGGGTTTCAATTACCGCATACTAATTTGGAACAAAGTTCCACTTAGCATAGCAGAGGAAGAAATTATTTCTCTCGCTATACCTAACACAGAGACTAGAGAAGGATCAAGAAAGAAGAAGACGTTCCGGAATCATTTGGTGAGCGACGCAGATTCGCCATCGCGGGCGGCAGAGCGACCTGGACGCAGCAGAAAAGATCGCGACTCGAGAAGGGACGGCGGCATCCGCTAGAGGCGCTGACCGGGCCGGCGCGCATCGCAAGCAGCCACGGCGCGCATCGCAGAGCAGCTACGGCAATTGCAGCAAAAAGTGAGTAAAGTGAAAAACAGTGCATAACAAGTGTTCAAAATGCCCACCGACAAGCTATCGAGTGCGGAAAGTGTGCGTGAATCAAGTAGTGTGAAAATTTCAGTCACAGATGCACTAAAATTAATTCCCTACAATTTTAGCGGAGATAAATCAGAACTGAGATCCTTTATTGATAATGTGTCGACAGCTTTCTCTTTAGTAGCTGTAGAGGAGCATGATGTATTGTTACAGTTTGTCAAAAGCAAAATAGTTTCGAACGCAAGGTCAAAAATTCTTGTCAGAGACCAGACAAAAGATTGGCCTTCGATCAAAGCTATTTTGATAGAAAATTACGGGGAGCAGAGATCCTTGGATTATTACGCATATCAATTATTCTTGGCTAAGCAGAAAAGTAACGAAACAATAGCAGAATGGGCTTCTCGTGTAGACGCATTGGAACATGATTTCCGGCAAGCCACTGTAAATGAAATGAAGGCCGCGGATGTTGAGGGAAGTCTTGCATTAATAGAAAAGCTGACTAGGCGACCTTCGTGCAAGGTTTGAAAGACGAAAGAATACAGACAATTGTCAGAGCACAGGGTAAAAAGGCGACCCTGCCAAAGGTCGTTGACTTAGCCCTTACGGAAGAATCAGCAATTCTATCGCAACGCGAAAAATATTCACATAACAAAACAGACACCAAAACGACACAGTTCAGACACAATAGGGGTACATTCGTGACTTGCAATTCCTGTGGAAGAATCGGGCATCTAAGTAGGGAATGTCGAAGCGCCATAACTTGTCAAATTTGCAATCGTACTGGCCACAGTGCCAAAGATTGTAGAAGCAATGCAACATTCAAAAGAGTCCAGTACATTACGTGCAGCTACTGCCGAAATTCCGGCCACAAAGTAGCTGATTGTCGAACCAAAAGAAACAAATGCGCAAGGTGCAATGAGATCGGGCATTTCCCATCTAAATGTAAAGCAAATCTGGGGGGAAAAACACACTCAAACAAACAGGGAAACGGAGCCCGGGTGCAGGAGTAGACAACCATCTTAGCACTCGGAATTATGGATCTGTATATGCCGTAGGTTGTCAGTATGCTAGTGATTATATAAAACTGCCTTGCCCTAGCATACTCAATCAAAATATTCCATATTTACTTGACAGTGGGGCACAATTAAGTCTTATAAATCAATCAGCTTTGAAGCCAAATACTCCTATAAACAGGCAACAGACAATCCAAATCAAGGGGATCTCACCTCAACTGGTTAGAACTCAAGGAACAGTTATGCTGAGATTGTATTTAACTCCCAACCATTACCTAACTCATAAATTTCATGTTGTATCCGGAAAGGTTGATATTAGCGAGCAAGGGTTACTAGGAAGAGATTTTATGCTCCAGCATGGAATAGTAATTAATTATAAGAACAGAACAGTTTACGTTAAAGGTCATAACATTCCCATGTTGTCAAGGAAGGAAAAGAGTTTAACAGACCAGAAGGCCAGGGTAATAAATGCAAATGCTTTCCCAAAGTACAAGGGTAAGCAGAATCATCATGCTAGAAATTCACAAAACAATTTCACTCAAAAGACAACCAAACACTCGGCATTCACACAAGGCAATTCGAAACAACAGAAAGCAAAAAACACTCATGTTTCCGCAGAAAACAATGCAGTGCCTAATCGGGGAGTCACTGACAGCGGAAGCGAAAATCAAAACAAACAAAATTTTCATCCAGGGCAACCTAACAAATCGAAACAAACCACTGCAGATGAAGGAGAGCAATTAATTAAAGTAGGTCCTAGAGAGGAGAGAGTTTTGCGAATAAAAGTACAAGGTAAAAGGAACACAGAAGCTATAATAGGTAAACAAGAGCTAATTTCCGGTGTCCATGTACCCGAATCAATTGTTAAAGTAAAGAACGGTGAGTGTATTATTCCTGTTTTGAATACTAGAGAGGAGGAAGTAGAATTTTACTATACAGCTTTGGAAACACAACCGTACACAGAGCTGTCAGCTGATGCTGACGTGCCCAGCCCACCACGCATACGTCATGTTGATAAGCCGCCGGATCATATGGCGCAGCGGTCAACCAAAACAAAGCCACGTGCTAACTTGCTTAAAGAGAATCTGAGACTTGAACATCTTAACCCGGAGGAAAGACAGTCCATTATGGAATTATGCTTAACATACAACGATCTCTTTTTCCTTCCAGGTGACAAGCTTACACATACTGACACTGTGAGACATGAAATTAAACTTAAACCTGAAGCAGCAGGAACTGTTATTAACTGTAGATCGTACCGAACACCTGAAGCTTTAAAGCCCATATTAGATGAAGAGATTAATAACATGTTAGAACAGGGAATCATTACAGAATCAACCAGTGGTTGGAATTTCCCTATACTTTTAATTCCTAAGAAAGCAGACGCCAGTGGAAAGCAGAAATATCGGGTAGTCGTAGATTTTAGGAAGCTCAACGAAATTACCGTGGGATCAACCTTCCCAATACCCCTAATCTCAGAGATTTTAGACTCCTTAGGTAAAGCTAAGTACTTTTCTACACTCGATTTGGCGAGGGGCTATCACCAAGTGCTAATTGATGAGAAAGATAGAGAGATGACCGCCTTCAGTACAAACAAAGGAAAATTCCATTTCGCCAAAATGCCAATGGGGTTAGTCCACATCCGGTAGTACGTTTCAGAAATTGATGAACCAGGTTCTTTTGGGGATCAATGGTGATAAATCTCTAGTGTATCTAGATGACTTATTAATTTACTGGAAGTAGTTTGGTCGAACATCAGGAAAGGTTAGCAGAAGTCTTCTCCAGGCTCCGAAAACACAACTTAAAATTGGAGCCAGCTAAATGTGAATTCCTTCGTAAGGAGATTATCTATTTAGGCCATAAGATAACGAGTTCAGGAGTTTATCCTGACCCCGCGAAAACCGAAAAGGTTAAAAATTACCCTCAGCCAGAAACCACAAAACAACTCAAAACATTTTTAGGCCTCACCGGTTATTATCGAAGATTCATTGAAAATTACAGCAGAATTGCGAAGCCATTATATGATCTTCTCAAGAAAGGCGTCAAATTCGAGTGGAACCCTAAAGCTGAACAGGCATTCCAGACCCTTAAGGAGAAATTAATTACGCCACCTGTGTTACAATACCCACGATTCGGAGAGGAATTTTTAATTACCTGTCGATGCGAGCGGGGAAAGCCTCGGGGCTGTCTTATCGCAAGGGAAAATAGGAGAAGATTTACCTATAGCTTACGCGTCGAGGACGCTGAAGTAAAGCAGAAAGGAGCTACTCGGTGAGCGAACGTGAGTGTCTTGCCTGCCTGTTTGGGTGCAAGGTATTTCGTCCTTATGTATTTGGGACTCATTTTAAGATAATAAGCGACCATCAGCCTCTTGTATGGATTTTTAATGTCAAGGACCCATCCTCTAGATTGTTGAAATTCCGATTAAAACTCTCTGAGTACAATTTCCAGTTGATTTATAAACGTGGAAAGGTAAACTCGAATGCTGACGCCCTCAGTCGAATCAGAGAGATTCACCCAGTCCCAGATACTCCTACCAATGGAGATAATAACGCCAGTGAAGATATGGACACCTCAGAGAACACTAATACCACACACACTCAAACACAAAAGGCCGAAGCGCAGACGCAGACTACAGAGGATGAGTTTCCTGAACTAGATGAGGCTGAAAAACAAGCAATCCTACGGGAATGCCACCAGTCACCGGTGGCTGGCCATACAGGTGTAAACAAAACAATAGAGAAGGTGAAAAGATACATTCAATGGAAGGGTATGGAACAGGATATCAGAGAATACATTAGGAAATGTCATAGCTGTCAACAAAATAAATTAACAACGCGCAACACACAAATGCCGCTTGTGCTAACCCAAACACCAGAACAAGTCTTTGAAAGATGTGCTATCGATATCGTGGGGCCGTTCCCAATTTCTCACCAGGGTAACAAATACTTACTCACCTTCCAAGATAGTCTATCGAAGTTTATGGCCGCGGTTGCTGTTCCCGCACAAGACTCGCGCACTGTTGCCAAAGCTCTTGTCGAGGAAATCATACTACGCTACGGGATCCCATCGCAAATTTTATGTGATAATGCGGGAAATTTCATTAGTGACACCCTAAAACAAGTGTGCCAACTTCTAAAGATAGAGAAAATTCACACCTCAGCATATTCACCACAGTCCAACGGTTCGCTCGAAAGACAACATCGCACTATCGCAGAATACCTTAGACATTACGTAGATAACGATCAGCTGGACTGGGATTCCTGGGTCCCATTTGCCATCTTTGTAATAAATACTAATATCCACTCAGCTACAGGTTTCTCACCTTTTGAACTATTCTTTGGACGCGTGCCTAATATACCGGGCATTCTGCAAAGAGACCCTACCGAAGTTGTTTACTCGTATGAGGACTACTGCTACAGAGCTAAAGGCTAGGCTACAAAGTTTGCACAAGCGAGCCAGAGAAATTAACAAAGAGGTCAAGGAGAAAAATAAGGAATACTTTGATAGAACCCAAAACGCCGTTGAATTTAAGGTCGGGGATAAGGTTCTCCTCAAGGACGAATCCATCCGCAGGGGACGAAGCCAGAAACTAGGAACCCTTTTTGTTGGCCCATATAAAATATTGGAGCTTGATCTACCGAACGTAGTTATCCAAAGGGGGCGTTATAAACGGGAAAAGGTACACGCTAATCGTTTGAAACCATATAAATAATCATTTTTAGTCTTTGACCCCGCAAGCATAACCTAATAGCAGTGTCCAAGCCATGCAAATAATGGAAAACGGGACTCCGATACGATTAATAGGACAGAAGTTATTAGTAAACACAGCCACGTGGCCTGTATGTCAACAAACGCACGTGCTCGGGAGGCCCGACCTCACACGTCACAGATAACAGCGTCAAGCCAAGATGGCTGCGGGGCTCACGTTGCGTTCCGCAAGCGATAAGCGAGGCCGCCTCTGATATCACAGTACACCGGCTGAGCTCGACTCTGATAAAGCTCCGCGTACTCGCCCAGGCGAGCGGTAATATCACGAAACCTTTCGCTCCCGAACTAACACAGTACTACGCATTTCCAACACATCGCTACAACTACGCCGATATAGTGCACTTTGTAATAACAATAATAATAATAAAATAAATAAATCAGTAAATAAATAATAATAACGTTCGAAACAGTTTACAGTTAACGGTGGAGGCGATAGTAAGCTTTTAAATTAACCATATTAAAAGGCGAGCGTCTCATTCATATACCATCCTCGTCTACTAGAGGAATATACGCACTGTTTATAAATAATACAAAACAAATAACGCAAATGTTTTCTCTAATAAGCCAGTTAAGTGATTTGCATACTGATACACACATGGCAGTGCGATACCCAATTAAGGATTAACAAAGAGCAACTCACAATTGTGAAAACATTTTTGTCGAACTTCAATCATTCAGTGGCGAGTGTAAGCCGAAATCAGGAAGTTCTAATGAATGGCATGAGAAAAATGCAGCGTTATGTCCAAAATTTTTCTAATCATACTGATATCGCCGTTCGACGGTTGTCAATAATGGTCGCAAGCAATGAACATTTAATTCGAGCAGTAGCCATTCTCCAGGGCATCCAACGGGAGTATGATCTCTTAGTCAATGCTATTGTGAATTCCCAAAGGGGATTGCTTCAACCACACCTTATTAACCCGGTACAAGTTGTTCAGTATTTGAATCTAATTAGGAACGACATCGGGGACAAGAAGTTTCCGATTCCGTTGACTGAGGAAAATGGTTACTTGCTCCTGAGAATAATTGATATCGATGTATTCTTGTACAAAAATATTTTGACTTATGTGTTAAATGTACCTTTAGCTGAAAATAATGAATTCAACCTATACAGAATACTTCCGTTACCTATAGAAGTAAGTGAACAAGGTCACTACTTGTTTTTACAAGCTGAGAAAGAATTCTTATTGATTGATCAATCCAAAAGACTTTATGCCAAACTAGACAGTGAACAATTAAAATGTAAACAAATGACAGACACTTTAAGTATTTGTAAACAAAATTTCATATTGCAAGCTACCCAAGATGGTTCCCCTTGCGAGGTGCAACTCTTACAACCAATTCGAGCGATTCCTCCTGATTGTGTAAGGAAAGTAGTCGCTCTGAATCACAGCATCTGGACCGCCCTTGGCCATAATGAATGGATTTTTGTTGCCCCAAGAGATGAAGGGCTTAACTATTTTATGCAATAACGGGCATCCCACAGACGTCATATTTAAGGGGACCGGGAGTTAAAGTTTTCAACAAATGCCGAGGTTATGGGGCCCAGATGCTCATTCAGTCAGAGTTAACCCTCAGAACCAATGTAACCAGTCAAGATATAATTCCTAATTTTAAGTTAGAGTTAGATTGTTGTGTAGTGAATAGTGAAAAACTCAATATTACCGAGCTCCCATTAAATTGGAACATTGAACCTGTTGGTAAACACCTCAGTGATTTGACAGTAGCCGGTACAAAATGAGGAGCTACAGGAGGAAATATCTAAACAAGAACAATTCAAAACAAATTCATACCATATGTCGACATACTCTATATTTCTTATGTTAGCATAATTTGTATAGCTGTAATTGTCATCTTCTGCATCTGTAAACATTGCAAGACGTGCCGAGAGTGTTTCAAATATATCTGGCGCAGTACAGATCAGTGCTGTAGCAGGATTTGTATTAATAATACAGTCTTGACCCATCTAACGTAACAGAAGTAAGGCATGTTCGGCATGTGAAGTCCAGACGACCTCTACATAGGGATGTGGAGATACAAACAGATGAAGAAGATGACATTGTAGTTTTTGAGCGTGAAGATACAGTGCCTCAGCGTAGTCTGGAGGTACCAGATCCTGAACCACGAACCTCCAGATCACGCAGGCGTTGAGCATAAGTAAGGAATTCTTACTATGGGGGTAGTATGAACTTAGCAACATATTTGGTAGATTATAAGATTGTATGATTATAAGTGTTGTAGATTTTAGTTCTTGTTAATTTTTCATTTTGAATTGACACTTGCGGAAGATTTTTCGTCTTTAAAGACAACGAAAAATCTTTTCCACGCGGCGGAGCTGTCGCGGTAGCTGATTTTGTATAGATTTAGTAGAGGTTTAGCGGTAATGAAGGCGGAGTGCTTCCAAGCCAACGCAGTAGTGTGCAGATTACACCGCTCATATACGACACCAGGCTCAAGGCCGCTGATCTTGCGGTCCGTACTGTGGGAAACTCAGCCAACACGGCTAGTACACGAGGCTTACACACTATGAGCACGTGAACCACACGCGTGTTCATAGTGACAAACAGCCAATGAGAGGAAGGCTTTCCCCACCTTCCGGAATCGAGGGCGCCTCTTTTGCGCGCACGATTCGCCCAGTCCGTGATGTGAAATTTCGTGGGGCAGACCTGTTACCATCCAATTAGGCCGTTTTAGGCATTTTCCTATCATTCTCCCTCTGCTGGCTTGGAATGCATACTGCATTATATCGGATCCTATGGTCCATTATTCCAATATCGGGAAACACCGATTTCATGTACCAGCAACTTGTAACTGTACCACACAGCCGCTTTCACAATAAATCAAGTAGCCACAACTCTTCATATCATTTCAAGGAGCCCCTACATCCTGATTTTATGCAAATTAAGTCTCTGTGCATGTATTTTTTTCCTAGCCAGGAGCTTACAGATGCCGACTGGAAACCCGAAGTACCTCAGCCGACAGTAAGTAGACGCTAGGACGGACCCACAGTGGGTAAGTTCGGCTCTCGCTCGGTCAACACGCGACACAGCGTTAACTTAATACTGTGTAGAGTGTAGTTACTCCATAGTCTGTGATGTGCTGCTGCCATCTCGCGACTTGGCCTTGAACTCATTCGCGCTACTCTCACAGTGATTACTTTTGTCCTTCAAGGGTCAAATTCCGAAAAAATTCGATCTTAATTTATAATGTTGCCTGAGTGGAGACATAATTAATCGATTTCGGCTAGGTATCAAGGGAGATAAACGGCCTGTAACAAAAATATACGTTGTTGAAATAATGATTCTTTTGCCCTTTAAAGATCAAATTCTGAAAAAAATTCTGTTCTTAAAATATGATGTGACCACAGTAGATTCCTTAACCTTTAAAATTATACCTCATTTATCTATTTTGTTTAGGTATCAAGGAAGATATATGTCTCGTGAAAAAAAAAAATGCAGTATGGAAGTAATATATATATATGAGGGTGAGTCAAATGAAAACCTTAAATAATTTTTTAATATTATTTATTGTGCAGAAGTGGTACAAAGCTACATTACTTTTCAACATAATCTCCCCCACGCTCAATGCAAGTTCTGCAGCGCTTACAAAGTGCATTAATTTCTTTAGAAAAAAATTCTTTTGGTAGTCCCCGCAACCACTCATGCACCGCGTGGCGTACCTCTTCATCAAACGGAACTTCTTTCCTCTCATTGCTTCTTTGAGTGGTCCAAACATATGTAATCACTTGGGGCAAGGTGTGGTGAGTAAGGTGGATGACGAAGACACTCAATATGCAGGTCTGTGATTGTTGCAAATGTTGTACGGGCAGTGTGGGGCCTTGCATTGTCATGTTGCAAAAGGACACCTGATGACAGCAATCCACGTTTCTTTGATTTGATTGCAGGCCGAAGATGATTTTTTAAGAGATCTGTGTATGATGCACTGGTGACAGTGGTCCCTCTAGGCATATAATGCTCCAAAATGATGCCCTTTTCGTCCCAAAAGAGAGTCAGCATAACCTTCCCTGCTGACCGTTCTGTTCGAAACTTCTTTGGTTTTGGTGATGAGGAATGGCACCATTCCTTGCTCGCTCTATTCGTTTCCGGTTGGCGGAAGTGAACCCAGGTTTCGGGTCCAGTAACGATTCTTGCAAGGAAGCCATCACCTTCTCGTTCAAAGCGCCGAAGAAGTTCTTCACAAGCATCAACACGTCGTTCTCTCATTTCAGGAGTCAGCTGCTGTGGAACCCATCTTGCAGACACTTTGTGAAACTGGAGCACATCATGCACAATGTGGTGTGCTGAACCATGACTTATCTTTAAACATGCTGCAATGTCATTCAGCGTCACTCGGCGGTTTTCCATCACTTTGGCTTCAATTGCTGCAATGTTCTGTGGAGTCACAACTCGTTGTGCCTGACCTGGACGAGGAGCATCTTCCCCTGAAGTCACACCATTTGCGAACTTCCTACTCCATTCGTAGACTTGCTGCTGTGAAAACATGCATCACCGTACTGAACCTTCATTCCTTCGATGAATTTCAATAGGTTTCAAACCTTCACTACTCAAAAACCGAATAACAGAACGCTCTTCTTTCCTGGTGCAAGTCTCAAGTGGGGCAGCCATCTTTATACTGATACTGCGACGGTATTTTTGCATCTGCACTATGCTGCCACCTACAGGCCATTCTGCACGCTGCTTGTACGCGCGCTTACCAACTTACAGGATAACGGCGTGAAATTTCGATTTTTTATTACAAATTTCAGATTTTCATTTGACCCACCCTCGCATATATATATATATATACTAGCTGTCACCCACGATTTCGTACGCGTGGACTTAGAATTTGATTGCTAGAATTGGATATATAAAGCTGAAAGTTACCTAAGATATGTCCCAAACAACATTGAGTCGGCATAATATGATGGGAACGCCACTGATATACCATTCTACCGTCGAAGCTGTCTCATGACTGAAACTGTTATTTATATCGGGAAAAAAGTATCCATTTCCTTCCTAAAGATGCAAAGTATTTCCTTGTCGTCGGTATACACGTATAGTCGTCAAAACGTAAAAAAAAGACGGAGACTTACTTTCGCATATATAATATTATCAGTTTAGATCACACAAAAACTGCCTGTGGAACCAGTATACCGGGAATAAAGTAAACGCTTAGGGAACAATTCTACCGCCTACAATTTGCCAGAACATGGTATCGTTACTATAAAATCCCAGACTTGGCTTAGACTATGAAAAACAATTCTTAAAAAAGTTTGCTCGCATTTGGGTTTGAACCCGACGCCACACGCGAGTTTTTAAATGCAGCAAGCAGCGTCCCACTGTGCTACCACTAGTCTGAATCGCTACTTCTTACAGAGACATACACATATTATGCGTTTGTCTTTCACAGTTCAGATAGTTTTCATTATTTTATGACAATATGTTATTATCTATTCAGAAAATTGTATCCTATGTCCATCCTAATGTCAAATAGCATCTCCTTGTCAAATTTCATCACGATCGGAGTAGTCGTTTAGCCCAAGAAACGTAACAAACAAACAGACAGACAGAGTTACTTTCGCATTTATACAGTAATATTAGTATAGTATTATTATTATTATTAGTATTATTATTTTTATAAGCTTTTATAGGGTTATATATATACAAATACCCAACTTCTGATAGTAAACCATAAAAACAAGCATTCATTAGAACACTGAACAGCAGTGGTCCCAATGCGGCACTCCCATTTTCACTTCCATTTCTTTTAACGCTGTATTTCCGACACTAACGTTTTGATTTCTACCTTTTAAGAATTCTTCTACCCAGTAAATCACTTTTTTCTGCACTCCAACAGTTTCACCTTATTTACCAACATTTCATGGCTTGTTCTTTTAAAAGCATTTGAAAGATTTAGTTCTACACTACCAATTTGGCCACCATTGTCTACTTCATCCGAAATAGTTTGAGTATAACCTACTAACTAAAGATCACATGAATATCCATGCTGAAAGCCAAGTTGTTTACTTGGAAACATTTCCTCACAGACTTTTCTCACCACTAATTTACCTACCACTGATTGGCCTGTTACTTTCGACCCTGTTTGTCATCCCACCTTTATCGATTGGTACTGCTATCGCACTTTTCCAGTCCTCTGGTAAGCAGCAAATATCCAGACTCAATTTAAATAATGTTTCAAGATAAGGTAAATATCACATCCTGCTATCTTTTAGTAATATTATCTGCACTAGACCCTATGTGTTTTCTTAGATCTTTCATAAGATCCACAGGATGAATTTAAAATTTATTTGTTTGCTCATTTCTCTCTCATTCCTGAACCATAGTCACTAATAGTCTCAATAAATCCAATAATCTCTGCCTTTTTCAAATCCTTCAGTAACTTTTTCTCCATCCTTATCTATAACTGTCCCAACACCCTCCCTTTCCCCTCAGTTTTCTAACATAGCCATAGAAATTACTAGAGGCAACCATCAGTTGTTCCCCTGCACCAATGTTTATTGTTTATAAACCGCCTTTAGCAATCTCTATTTATTGTTATTAATTCCTTATTTTGTTTTTTCAAGTATACACTGCTGCCTTGCTGTCTCTTAACTCTGATATTTTCCCTTCTCGCCAAACTCTTTAATCGCCTCCCCTCCCAATTATAGACCGCAGTTTCTGTACTTCCCTTCATTTTCTGTTCTAAAGTAATTATTTTTTCACCCTTTCTTATTATCTCCTTGAAGTTTTCCCACTTCGACTCTACCATTCTCTGTGCCATCCTATCATAGTCAAAATGTACCGTTTTGAATAACAGCAGAGAAGGCAGTTTGTAACATGTGGTAGCATCTATCATGAGTGGCCTTTGAGTTTGACATAAAGCCTAAGTTCAATACTTTTGCCTAGTGGTCAGGTTGGCTGAGTGCTCTAAGGCGCCTAGATAAAATATCGGTCACACCTGGTGAATACTTTTGAATCCAGACCCCACTAAATCCACCTGGAGTCTATAAAAAACATTGTCGAAGCACACATAACGGGAGTTTGGCGTAAATGTCAGCACACCGATCAACTCGCCCTCGGTGTTTGCTTAGCGCTGTTCGATTGGAGCTCACCTAGTTCACTCTGTAGCAATTGTTAGTGAAGTATTTCTATTTTCAAAATCCTGCATGTTAAATATCAGTGACGTCAAGTGGCTCACTGTTGAGCTGGCACCTAAATTCGAATTTAATCCAGTAGTTGTACTTGAAAAAGTTGGATAGAGTAAAACCAAATCTATACATAAAGAATGGAAAGTTCTGAGTCAGTTGATGGATTCTTTAAATGACAGTGAGCACGTGCAAGCTGGTCACATTATTTCTCCCCAAACAACACCTCTAACGAATGGAATACACAGTAGTTTTTAACAATGCTGTTTTTAGGAATTTTTAAGAATTATGTTTGATCATATGAGCTACGCCAGGTTCTGATTCCACGTTAAACCGTAGGTGCCAGAGAAAAAGAACTGGCAGTTCTATCTCTGACGCAATGGTTTAATACGCCTCCTTCCGGAGGATCTAACCGACCTTCGGGTTGTGGACTAAGTTAGTAAGTTATCTTTTTTTTTCTTTTTAGTTTCTAGTTATAGAGTGTTTCAGTATGAGATAACGTGATCGATATCCTGCTGCAGTTACCAGCATCATTAACACCATGATGTTATGGATTTATCAAATTATCAAGTACTCCAACGAATTTGTGAACATGTTACCTTTAAAAGTGCTATATGACTATTCTTTGCTAGATGCGATGACAAACAGAAATGCGTATTGATAATATAAATATCAATGAAGTACTTTATAACAATAGCTCAACACTGGCCTATGAACGCTTAAAACTAAAAATTAAAGCATATAAAAAAAGAGTCTGTAATACTGAAAATGTATAAGTATAATGAACAAAGTAATATAATTTGTAAACTTATTGATCATAACCGGGATTTACTTGGGGCAGATTTATGAGATAATAAAAAATAAAATATCATGGTGCTGGCAGCTCACCGTAGTGGAAGAATGTACGATGAAGATAAGGTTCTTGAGAAGAAATTAAATTCATACTCGGAGCTCAGAAGTGACAGAAGAATGGTCATTAGGCCTATTTATGAGGATTTAAATTTACCAGATGTAAACTGGGTAGGAACTAAGATTAATAACAGCAGGAAACAGAGATATGTAAATACCTGAATTAGGTAATGAAGCTATATACAAGTGTTAGAGAAGAACACAAGGAGATGAAGCTTGGTAGATATCTATCTAATAAAGCATGATGATAACCTTGTGCGGTGTCATGTAACTTAAAGAATAAATGATCATGAAGTAGTTCTTATTAATATTAGACGATTCAGTAAAGCAGTGACCAAAATTGGGGGGGAAAGAGGTATAATTATAAAAAGGCACACTATTCAAATAAGAACCACATTTCGGTGAAAATTCAAGGGAAGAATGTCGCAAGCACAGTAGAGTCGAAGTGGGAAGAGTTGTAGGAGATAGTTAAAAGGGGTAAAGAAATATTTATTCCAAAACAGTAAACAAAGAGAAATACAGAAACTACGTGTTATAATAGGGAGGTGAAATGGTTAAAGGGGTTGGTGAGAAACTAACATGATAGATTTAAGAACCAGCAAAGGAGTAAAACGAACTTGAAATAACTACCATAAGGAATTAATAATCGCAATTCAGGTGGCTAAAGACAGGTTTATGAAGAATATTATTGGTGCAGAGGATCCATTGACGGATGCATCAAGAAATTTCTACGGCTATGTTAGAAAACTCAGAGATGGGAAGATATTGAATCAATTATAGATAATGATGGGGAAGAGATTACTGAGGATTTGTAGAAGGTAGAGATTTTTAGTAACTGGTTTAGTGAGACCATTAGGGACAAGAGTTTGGAAAAGGGCGACTGTAAATCGAAGAACGAGCTTAACAACGCAATTAGAAAAGAGGAGACCAACAGATTTGAAATTCACACAGAGGATATCACGAAGGAACTAAGAAAGCTTGTCACATTATAGTATCAAGGCCCATCAATTTTTTTATTATTTAGTTTACTAATAAGTAAATATATTTCACTTTGCAGGCCCATCTACTTAGCGCATACCATTGGTGTTTGTGTGTGGTAGTAGCTGCAAGTCTTCTATCGTGGTTGAAGTTCATTAGCTGCGGAAGTGTTGAAGATATGGTGACTGGAAGTGGTTGACCTGGGGCATTTTCGAATTTCTGAACTATTTCACATTACAGCCACAAAAACATAGAACAAACCAGTGGTGTTTGTGGGTGGTGCTAGTCACGAGTCTCCTATCGTGCATTATTGTGGTTGCATGTCGGTAACTGTGATGGTGTGGGTTACATGGGGGTTGAA